>CAUYRH010087621.1:0-51086 GCA_963574655.1 Perodicticus potto
AAAGAATAGAAATTATTCCTTGCATGTTCTCCGACCATCATGGAATAAAAGTTGAACTCAATAACAACAGGAATTTGTATACTCATGCAAAAACATGGAACCTAAATAACCTTATGCTGAAGGATAGATGGGTCATAGACGAGATCAAGAAGGAAATTACAAAATTTTAGGAGAAAAATGACAATGAAGATACGAATTATCAGAACCTCTGGGACACTGTAAAGGCAGTCCTAAGATGGAGATTTATAGCACTGCAAGCCTTCCTCAAGAAAACAGAAAGAGAGGAAATTAACAAACTTAATGGGACATATTAAGCAACCGGAGAAGGAAGAACATTCCAACCCCAAACCGAGCAGAAGAAAAGAAATAACCAAAATTAGAGCAGAATTAAATTAAATTGAAAACAAAAGAATTATACAACAGATCAATAAATCAGAAAGTTGGGTTTTGGAAAAGGCCAATAAAATAGATGAACCATTGCTTAACCTAATCAGGAATAAAATAGTAAAATCTCTAATTTCAATCAGAAATGGTAAAGATAAAGCAATAACAGACCCCTCAGAAATCCAAAAAATCCTTAACTATTACAAGAAACTTTACTCCCAGAAATTTAAAAACCTGAAGGAATTTGACCAATATTTGGAAGCATTCCACCTACCAAGACTTAGCCAGAACATAATGGAAATGTTGAACAGGCCTATATCAAGTTCTTAAATAGCATCAACTATAAAAATCTTCCCTAAAAAAAAAAAAAAAAATCCCAGGACCAGATGGCTTCACGTCAGAATTCTACCAAACTTTTCAAGGAGAACTAGTACCTACACTACTAAACCACTCCCAAAATACAGAAAAAGAAGGAATACTACCCAACACATTCTATGAAGCAAACATCACCTTCATCCCTAAACCAGGGAGAGACCCAACAAGAAAAGAAAATTATAGACCAATATCACTAATGAAAATTGATGCAAAAATATTTAACAAGATCCAAACAAACAGAATCCAACAACAAATCAAACAAATTATGCACCATGACCAAGTGGGCTTTATTCCAGGGTCTCAAGGCTGGTTCAATATACGTAAATCTATAAATGTAATTAAGCACATAAACAAATTAAAAAATAAAGACCATATGATTCTCTCAATGGAAGCAGAAAAAGGTTTTGACAATATCCAGCATCCCATCATGATCAGAACACTTAAAAAAATTGGTATAGAAGGGACATTTCTTAAACTGATAGAGGCCATCTACAGCAAACCCACAGCCATTATCATATTGAATGGAGTTCAATTGAAACCATTTCCACTTATATCAGGAACCAGGCAAGGTTGCCCATTGTTTCCTCTGCTCTTCAACACTGTAATTGAAGTTTTAGCCATTGCAATCAGGGAGGAAAAGGCAATCAGGGGTATCCGCATAGGGTCAGAAGAGAGCAAACTTTCACTCTTCACAGATGATATGATCGTATATCTGGAAAACACCAGGGATTCTACTACAAAACTTTTAGAAGTGTTCAAGGAATATAGCAATGTCTCAGGCTACAAAATCAACACCCATAAACTTGTAGCCTTTATATATACCAACAACAGCCAAACCAAAAAAACAGTCAAGGTTTCTATTCCTTTCACAGTAGTGTCAAAGAAATCTTTGGGAGTTTACCTAACAAAGGATGTGAAAGATCTCTATAAAGAGAACTATGACACTTAAAGAAAAAAAATAGCTGAAAATGTCAACAAGTGGAAAAATATATCATGCTCATGGCTGGGAAGATTCAACATTGTTAAAATGTCTATAATACCCAAAGCAACATATAATTTTAATGAAATTCTTATCAAAGCTCCATTGTCATATTTTAAAGATCTCAAAAAAAATAATACTTTGTTTTATATGGAATCACAAAAAACCTTGAATAGCCAAGGCATTACTCAGAAATAAAAACAAAGCAGGAGGAATCTTGCTACCAGACCTGAGACTCTACTATAAATTAATAGTGATCAAAACAGCATGGTACTGGCACAAAAACAGAGATGTAAATGTTTGGAATAGAAGGGAGAACCAAGAGATTAATCCAGGTACCTACTGTTACTTGATCTTTGACAAACCAATTAAAAACATTCAGTGGGTAAAAGACTCCCTGTTTAACAAATGGTGCTGGGTGAACTGGCTGGTGACCTATAGAAGACTAAAACTAGACCCACACTTCTCACCATTAACTAAGGTAGACTCTCACGGAATTAAAGATTTAAACTTAAGACATGAAACTACCAAAATATTAGAAGAAAGTGGAGGGGAAACTCTTGAAGGAATTGGCTTGGGTGAATATTTTATGAGGTGGTCTCCCCTTGCAATTGAAGCAGTATCAAAAATACACTACTGGGACCTGATCAAACTAAAAAGCTTCTGCACATCCAAGAACATAGAAAGTATAGCAAGCAAACAGCCCTCAGAATGGGAGAGAATATTTGCAAGTTATGCCTCTGACAAAGGTTTAATAACCAGAATACACAGAAAACACAAACAAATTAGCAAGAAAAGAACAAGTGATCCCTTCTCAGGGTGGGCAAAGGAATTGAAAAGAAACTTCTCCAAAGAAGACAGGCACACAGCCTACAGACACATGAAAAAATGCTCACCATCCTTAATCATCAGAGAAATACAAATCAAAACTACTTTGAGATATCACCTAACTCCAGTAAGTTTAGCCCACTTGACAAAATCCCAAAACCAGAGATGTTGGCATGGATGTGGAGAAAAGGGAACAATTCTACACTGCTGGTGGGAATCCACACTAATACGTTCCTTTTGGAAGGATGTGTGGAGAGGACTTAGAGATCAAAAAATAGACCTTCCATTCGACCCTATAATTCCTTTACTAGGTATATACCCAGAAGACCAAAAATCACATTATAACAAAGACATCTGTACCAGAATGTTTATTGCAGCCCAATTCATAATTGCTAAGTCATGGAAGAAGCCCAAATGCCCATCGACCCACAAATGGATTAATAAACTGTGGTACATGTACACCATAGACTATTATGCAGCCTTAAAGAAAGATGGAGACTTTACCTCTTTCATGTTTACAGGGATGGAGCTGGAACATATTCTTCTTAGCAAAGCATCTCAAGAATGGAAGAAAAAATATCCAATGTACTCAGCCCTACTATGAAGCTAATTTAAAGGTTTCATAGGAAGGCTATAACCCAACTATAGCACAAGAATATGGGAAGGGAGGGGAGGGGAGAGGTTGGGGTGGAGGGAGGGTAATTGGTGGGGCCACGCCTATGGTGCATCTTAGAGGGGTACAGGTGGAACTTACTAAATGCAGAATACAAATGTCTTCATACAATAACTACAAAAACAAAACAAAACAAAAAAACACGGGCTCAGAACTAACTGTGAAATCCCCTAGGAGTCCCGGAGTTTTGGACAGGTGTGAGGCCCAGAGAATTGAAGGAGACCCAAGGAACTGAAGGTCTTAATGGAGAGTCTGGGGATGAGCTTTAGGGATGCCCAAATCTCCCAGGCCCCTTAAACTTGTGTAAGTCTGACAAATATGATGTGCTCTGAGGGTGGATGGAGGCCCATCCAGAGAGCTGGAGTGTTCTGCACTGAAGGGGGGGTGCTGAGAGGAGCAGTGATGAGGAAGGAAGTATCTCCTCTGCCATACATCAGTCACAGAGAGTGGCAATAGAAGAGCCACTAGTTCTCGATTTATAGAGCTAAAAGTTCTCACATTTCAGAGAGGCAAGGGATCAGAACAGGCCCTTGGGAAATCTCAGTAGAATGTTACAGGCAGGTTGGCATTTTCTTAGGCAGAATTATTGGATTTTCAAAGGGTCTGTATTAGAATAGGCCAGGCTTATGAGAGAGTAACAAACTACCCTCAAATCTCAGTAATTTAACACCTAAAGTTTACTTTCTCCTCTGATAAACGCCACCATATGGCAGGTGACACTCAGGGGCTGCTCTCTTGGGTCACCCAAGAATTTAGGCTACTTTGATCGTGTGTCTCAGCCGTCTCAACAAGCAGCCTCCAAACTCTTCAACAATAGGGAAGAGAGAGCCGGGGACCTGCAGGCTGCTTCTCTTCCTTGGCCTGAAGGGAGCGTGTCCCTCTCCATTGGCTGGAACTGGCTCATGGTTGCCTGCGAGGAAAGCTGGGAAGCTCAGTTGTCATGCACCCAGAATGGACAAGAGACCTGACATGGGTGAGCAAAGGTCTTATCTGCCACAGCACTTAGGTGGCCCAGATTAGGAAGCTTTGATCAGAGCAGTAGGTTCCAAACCCTTATTTGCAGACCAGCCACATCAGTACCACAGGGAGAGTTTCTGAAAAATGAAGATTCCCAGGCTGAGGTCCTGGAGAGGTTTATTCTGTAATCCAGGAATCTGTATTTTAAAACCATGTCTCACAGATGAGTGTGCAGACAGGTTTGACAACCTCTAGAGTTGGGGGGAGGGGGTGGTCCTCAGTTCACAGGGCTTGAGATGCGTGGGAGATCCTTCCAAGCCCAAATAGCTCAAAAAGGGGTCCCTCCAGCTAAGCTGCTCTGGTCCTCTCTTCCTCCTCCGTGCTGCCAGGTTGAGTTCCCCTACCATCATGGTGGAGGCCAGCCTGTATTTAAAATTCTAGACCCTGGGGCTTGTGCCCTGCACACTTATCCCAGATTTGGGCCCATTTCAGCAGTGGGACAACTGAGGCAAAGAGTGTTCCTATAGCTGGGGATGTACCACTGTCTCTGGCATTGCAGACTCCCCTGCCTCTGGGTAAGAAATAGGCAAGTATCCCACCCAATGCCTCGAACCACATCCCCAGGAGGTGGGATTGCCTGGCATTTTCCAGAGTTATGAAACATTTAGATGTAGGGAGCAGAGGTCAAAAGTGTGCTAAACATCCCCATTATGGCCAATTCACTCTTTGCTGCTGTTGTTTAAATCTGCTGGGAAAACAAGATTAGAAACACAGTGCTGATTTAATTTGCAAGAATGAATAAGGATAAAACAAATAAGCGAGTAACTGAGGGTAATGAAGCTCCCAGAGCATATAATTCACATTCCCTGAAACCTCCTTTCATCGTGACTGCCTCTTCATGTTTGGAGGTGATTAAGCCAAAACAATTACAGTTTATTATCTTTTTCTGTTGCTGGAGTGAGGCTGACTTCTGCTGCTGGACAGTAGACGTGTATTGGAGCCAGCTTATATTGGTTCACGAGAACAATTAAGAACCAAACATTAACTATTCAGGAATTTGGTGAGCCAACGTTTAACCACTGCAGCTTGAAATTGGCCATGGTGGAAATATTTACACCACAGAAATTGACAAATGAGAGATTTTCTTCTTTATGTTTTTGTTTTTGTTTTTCTGAGCCAGTGCTCCACTGTTACATGGTCTTTGTCAAAGGGCAAATCAGAAGAGGAAGGGCCAGCTTGTGAGTGCCTCCCATGCCTTTGGAGCTCCATCATGGAGGGAGGAGAGGGAGGAGATGTGATGGGGACATTCATGGGTGAGCATTTCAGTAAATGCACCCTTGACTCGAGATGAGTCTCCTAGACAGGGGGTTATGAGCTTACTGAAAACAGGTCTCTCACTAAGCCCAGTACTAAATTGGATCCAGAACACCTGGGGACTAGGACCAGCTGGGAAAGGCATCACTGGTACATGGACACATCCATCGGCCTTTCATGAGTGCTCACAGGGTGTGTGTTCATCAGTGCACATGGGAGGTGTGTCCATCAGTGCGCACGGGATGTGTGCCCATCAGTGCTCACAGGGTGTGTGTCCATCAGTGCACATGGGAACGCATGCTCATCAATGCACATGGGGATGTGTGTTCATCAGTACACATGGGACATGTATTCATATCAGTGCACATGGGGACATGTGTCCATTAGTGCTCACAGGGGCATGTGTCCATCAGTGCTCACAGGGACACATGTGCTTTTAGTACCAGGGTGGGAGGATTCTCTGTGGCCTGTGAATGTCTGGTTAGACAGGAACCACTGGTTCATCAACATATGTGATGTGATTAGGCACACTCAAGGTACTAAAATCGTCATTAGTTTCCTATACTGCCTTACCAAGTTACCATTACAAATTTAATGGCTTAAAACAAGAGAAAATTTATCATCTTAAAGTTCTAGATATGGGTTGGTGAGGCTCCATGCCTTCAGAAGTCTCTGTGAGAACTTGCCTTTCTCCTCCTGTTTTTCATCTGTTGCCTTTTCCATCTTCCAGAAGCTGCCCACATTCCTTGGCTCATGGGCCCACATTATTTGATTTCTGATTCTGCTGCCCTGTCTCCTCCTCTGACTTTCCCACCTCCCTCTTTTCCTTATAAGAATGCTTGTGATTCCATAAAGCCCATCTGAAAAATCCAGGATAATCTTCCCATCTCAAGATCCTTAATTTAATCACACCTGCAAAATCCCTTTTGATATGTGAGGTTCTGAATTGGTTCTCTTGAACCAGTACAAGCCGGCTCCAATGCACATCTACTGTCCAGCAGGAGAAGTCACCCTCACTCCAACAACAAAAAAAGATAATAAACTAAAATTGTTTTGGCCTAATCACCTCACATATAGGTTCCAGAGATTAGGACGTGGACATCTTTAAAGGGTCATTATCCTACCCACCGCAGTCTTCCTCCACCTCAAAATATTCACGTCCATCCCAAATGCAAACTTTGCTCACCCATCCCAACATCCCCAAGGTGGTGATGCCTTAAAGCATCAACTGAAATCTCATCATCCAGCAAGTCCCAAGTCTCATCCTCTAAATCAGCTAAAACAGGTATCTGGTAAGATTCTTGCATGGTCCATCCTGGGGCAAAATTCCTCTCTATCCATAAACCTGGGAAACTAGGATTCCACACATCAATGTCATCATCTGTGGACTAGAAATATTGATGTTTCCCTCTCTGTATCTGTTAGGCAGTGCTGAACCAGAAGAACAAACTAGTAGGAGATTGGACAGAGGGAGAAAGAGACAGAGAGAGAGTGAGATAGACAGACACAGAGAGAGACATCTCCTTGCCCTTATCAGTCCTTAGGGAGCATGTTCAAGGGCAGACATGGCAAGCGGGCCCTGTGGGACTGGTTCATGGACTTCAGGGAGAGCTACCATGGGAAGAGCGCCTCCCTCACAGAAAATCTGCTATTGCATCTTCTTCTAGAGCTCAGGAAATTGGAGCATCGGTCTCTGGCTGGAAGGAGGCAGAAGGAAGGTGTGGGGCCACACTCCAGGACTGGGGAGCACGGGCTTTGTGCAAAGCTGGAGACCAACTTTGCTGGGACCTACTATGCTGGGATCCAAAGTAACTTACAGAACTTTAAAAGGATGTACTAGAAAAGGGGAATTGGCAAGCCCTGGCAACAGGAGGCTGGAGGTGGGGAAAGAAATGGAGGAAACTGGCTATGGGAAGGGCCGTTGGAACACAGCCAAAGCAGGAGCACATGTGGGGTCCTAGTCGCATGAACTCAACGATCCCTTCCAGATGTATTGCCTGACCTTGTAGATCACAGATCAAGGGTTGGCCCTTAGGGTGAGGGCTCTGGGTTTAAATCCCTTAGTTATGGAGTCTACAATGAAGACTGCTGGGTCTTTCTGCAGGGCCTGATGTTTGGGGCTGGAATGAGGGTTGGGCAGGTCAGGTCAGGAGAGGCTGTTTTCTGGGGAGTGAGGAAGAAGGTGCAATTGAGTCACCGCCAAAGGCAGGAAGGGTGGAGCTGGGAAGGACATACACAAGGTCAAGCTTCGGGGTTACATGTGGCAGGACTAGGTGGGTCCTCACAGGGCTGAGGCCTCAGAGATTAAGAACATAAGTGGCAGGAACAAATGTGAGGTACTCTCTGTGAGTGTGGAGGGGAGAACTGGCAGCTCTAAGGCACAGGAGCCCAGACCTCAGGCCTCACTTGGTCTCTCACGGGCTCCCTGACCTCCCAGGGACCAGGCCAGGTAATGAACCACCTCATCCAGGGCGCAGGGACTCCAAGAGAACAAGGGCCAGGAGAGGCTGGGAATAACCCAGCATTTTAACATCACAGTCAGAGATGTCAGTCGGGGTAGGCTGTGGGGTTTGAGTCGTCCAAGCTCACACAGTAAGTCAGGGACCCCCGTCACAGATGAGAGACTCTCTTTGTCCTACTGTCTCTGTCCCCTGGCTAGGGCATCATGCCTCTGGACGACATTATAGCCAAGGTCCAGCTCTTAAGAGCCTGCGTTTGGGTGCTGCGGCTGGGTGTGCTGTCTCTGGGAGACACCCGTCAAAGCTCATGCTGCCAGGAGGGGTGTGTCCTCGGCTCCCACCAGCCCAGTGGCAGGGACTGCAATCAGACCAGGCATTGACACTACAATGACAGTGAAAATGTCAGTGGGAAAGCCCTGCTGGACCTGAGGTCACAGACAGCCAAAAAGGGGGGCTGAGGCAAGAGAACTGCTTAAGCTCAAGAGTTTGAGCTTGCTGTGAACTGTGATGCTACTGCACTCTACTGAGGGCAACATAGTAGAACTCTGTCTCAAAAAAAAGAAAAAAAAGAACATCCCCTTCTAAGGCTGAAGTGAGGAATAAGATGACCTGAAATATAGACACACCTGACCTAGCACCTGACAGTCCTTCCCTGACCACTCCCTGACGGCTCCCAACAGGGCACCTCTGTGGTCAGGGGTAAGTTCCACACTTGCTCACTCATCTGGGCCTTGCATCCTGCTCCACTGCCTCCTGGCTGTGGGACCCTGGGAAAGTCCCTTTCTTTTCTCTGAGCCTCAGTTTTCCCATCTGCAAAATGGAATTGTACTATCACCTTCCCCCAAGTCATGGTGAGGACACAGGGAGATAAAACTCCAAAAGTGCCCAGTGACTGGCTTGATCAAGACCATCACCTGGAGCTGGGGGATCTGGAAGGGCTTTTTAGACAGTGATGCCTGGACCCACAGGAGGGATCGTTATCATTCTCACAATTATCATTCACTCCTGGAGTCCCTTCCAGAATCTTAGGGGTCCATGACTGTCCCTCTTCTGCCCTTTGCCATCTCCTGTCTATCCATACAGCTTTGGGTGGGCGGGTCTGGTCCAACTTTGATGTGCAGAAATGGATTCTCTGTGCTCATGACCTTGTAAGTCCTAGTAAAATTGTTGTTTTCCTCTACCTGATAAATGACAGGAGTACAGATGTGTCAGGGTCCCACTTTGCGCCTCTGTGAGCAATCCAGGCTGCGTCACCCTCCCCCACTCTCACCAGTGAGGGGCTCATCTGACAATTTGGAAAAAGGCAGCTAGCACTTTGCAGACACATTATGTAAAAAGCAGAATTTCCACACCGTGAACCATTTCTTTTTTTCCCTCTTCATTTTCTTTCAAATGTCAATATCTCTTATTCATTCTTCTGTCTTGTGGAAAGTATCAAAAGAGTGATGATTCTAGGAAATTCACGAACTCTTGTAAAGTTGTGTCTCCTTAAAGATGTATTCATTTGCAGTGTGAAATATGGCTCTGTGTGTGTATAAATGCAGGCAATTCCACGGGGCCGTGGCAATGCGGGGTTGAACTGTTTTTCTGCAGAGCTGTCTGTAATTATCTGCTCTTAACTGGTGCTCACGCCCTCAGTTTCAGACTGTGACATCCGGGAAATGATGTGAGTCTGTTAGTCTTGCCACCAGGTAAAGCAGCCAGGTCACCTGTACCCTCTCACCTGAATGGCTCCTTGGAGCCCAGGCCCATTTTCTAGGCCCTAACTCTGGTTCTGTCTCTGGACCTTTGTCTTTGGCCTTGGCATTGTGTCTATGAGTCTTGCTCTCCCTCCTGGCTTGGTCCAGCCTCTTGGGCCCGTCCAACTGCAGAACTGGGTAGACAGCTTGGTAAGTGGAGCTGGCTGGATGTCATACTATCCTGGCCCTGCTCTGTCCATGCCTCCCGCCATGGGACAAGGAATCCATAGAACAAAGAGATGATGTATTCACCTGGAGGCTGCCTGACACCTCCCACCTTTCTAAACCACTGCTCAATACCTGGAACTACTGAATTCCCACCCAGATAGCTCACCCACATTGGTGAGGCCTTGGAGTTTGCTTTACACCCATTGGTGGAGCTCATGTGTGTCTGTGTCCAAGTATGTGTGAGACCACAGGCATGGGGAGGAACATGGGGTAGAAGGCGAAGGGGGTGAGCCATGGAGGAGCCAAGGCACTTTCTTCCAGCACCTCCAAGTCTGGGGTGGGCCCCGGTAGGGGGGGCAGGGGGAGGCTGAGAATTTTAAACTCAAAACTGGTCTCCTAGATTGTTATAAAGTTGTGTTTGTTTATCAAGGTGGGAGGATGGGAGATCTTTTGTTTACCACTTTGTTAGTCTGGTTTATCATTTTAAATACTTAAAAATGTGGGTGTCCACTATGTTATTGCCCTGGGCCCCTCAAATGTCAGGGACAGCCCAGAGCATCTACTGCCTGCAGACAAATATGCTCTGCTCACCCTGATGGTCAGAGAGGAAGAAGCCGTCTCCTCCTTGCTTTGTTAAAAGGGGGGAATCAGGGCAACCTTCACTGGCCTGGTCTAGTTGAGGGACTGGAGAGGCAGTTGGAGTCCTCACCCAGCTCAGTGCTCCCATCTGAGATCCACCCACAGTATGGGGGGCTGGATGGAGGAGGTCTATGGGCCTAAGTCCTCCTCCAGCCTGTCTCATCTGTTCCTCAAAAAATACCCCACAGGAACGGTGCCATCATCTTTCTCACTTTCAGGTGAGGGCACCTACCCCAGGTCACATGGTCAGAATATGCTCCTCTGTCCTCTGAGCCCCCTGAGAGAAGGGCAGTGGCTGGCACAGGGTCACACGCTAGGCTAGTGGAGAGTCAGGCTGTGTTTAAGGAGGATTTGTTTATCCTGTTTTCCTGGATATCTGTAGGCTTTGCACAGAATGATCATCACTGCTTGTGCAGGTTGATTTTAAGAGTCAATGCAACTAGATTAAGGGACACCCAGAGAGTTGGTAAAGCATTAATTATTTTCAATGCTTCAGTCCTCCCTGAGCCATGCCTCTTCTGCTGGAGGGAGACCCAGGTGGTTTTGCTTTTGCTTAGCGTGATTTGGCTGCCCCAGTTGTGTCTGCGAGGGTGTTTCTGGAGGAGAATGGCTGTGAGTCAGTGGACTTCGTGGGGAAGATCTGCTCTCAATGTGGATCAGCACTAGGCAATCAGTGGGGGGCCCAGACGGAACAAAAAGGCAGAGGAAGGACAAATTCTCACTCTCTCTTCTGGAGCCAGATGCCCTTCTGCCTATGGATGTCAAAATGTCAAGTTCTCCAGCCTTTGGACTCTAGGACTTGGCACCAGCAACCTCCTGGGCTCTTGGACCTTTGTTCTCAGACTGAGAGTTGCACCACTGGTTTCCTTGGTTCTAAGGACTTGGGTCCTGGACTGAGCCATGCTACTGGCTTCCCTAGTTCTGCTGCTTGCACATGGCCCATCCTGGAGACAAGACTTACAACTGATAGGAGACGTATCAGCAAATGTATGTGTGAGACTTAATGAGGGCCCTTGGCGCTATTATGGAAGCAGAGCAGACTAAAACACTACCCTAGAAATGCTTAGGCCTGGCCAACCCCTGCCTGGGACATTGAGACCTCCCCCCAAGGTTGATGAGGTCCTGGAGTTTGCACAAATGGGGCCTGTCAAGGCAGAGGCAGACAAGTGACCCCACACAGGCCATACATCGGTCAAGATGGACAAATGACATTTTCCTTTGCAAGAGAGAGAAGGTAGGGATTGGGAAGTTCACTTCTGCAATGGAGATGGGGCTGGATGGGTACAGAGACTGTCTAACAGGGGCCTGAACAGGACAGATTCAACACCCTGGAGAGGAGAGCAGGCTATGGAGCACAGCTGGCAGCCAGTAGAGCATGGGCAATCAAGAGGGCTTCCTGAAAGAAGTGATGTTTTGGCTGGTATCAGGATGATGTGTAGGGGTAGCCAGGCCACAAGGAGAGGAAGAAGCTCCAGGCAGAACCACCATCCCATGCAAAGGAAGAAAGCCAGGGCCCCTGAGGGTCAACATCAATGAAAACCCCAAGAATGGGTCAGTCCAAAGCTGTGAACAGGCAGGACTGTTTCACACAAGAGGGAGCCAAGCCAAGCCGAGGGATCCTCAGAGAGGATCATAGGTCTGCTCACATCACACAGTACTTGGCGTTGGGTCTGGAAGCCACTGCTCTGGTCCACCTGTCTGACCTAAGGCCTCTCCTGGCATCCTGAGGTGCCCCAGCCTCTACCAAGCGGATCCTTTTTCCTCTTCTCCAGTGAGGCCCCTTTCACCTTCCACCCTGATGGCTGAGACCATGTCTCCACCTCCAGCCAAAGCACTAGTAATTACTGGACGTGATGTAAGCAATAAAACACTTGCTGCTAAGCCATGCGGGTGCTGCAGAGCTGGGAGCAGCAGACTGGGCTGCAGACACCGTGTCCATCGCTGCCATTCTGGAAATGAGCCCACAGAGGGGATGGCTCTGGGTTCTGGGGTCTGGGGCCCGGCGGCCCTGGAGCGGATGTGCCCTTTCTTGGCGACGTGGGCCTGGGCTCCTCTTTTCCTCCGGGAGCCTCAGCCCTGGAAGAGCAGCAGCTCTGTATTCCCGCAAGGGAAGTGGCGCTGCCACAGCACAGGTTCGAACAAGCAACTTCCAGGGCCGGACGCCCACGCCCCGGCCGGCAGGAGGCGCTGTGGCCGCAGCCGTGCGATGCTCCCCCTAACCCCTCCACCCCCACCTTAGGGATGCAGCCGGGGCAAACCTGCACCTCAGGAACTCTGTGTGGATGGGAGGAAGTCCTCGCGGACTAATTCTCCACGCGCTGGAACAGGCGCTGCCAGTCGTCGGAGCCTCTTTGGGCTGGGACGAAGAAATGCTGGACTGAGACTCAGTAACTGGCCCCGTGTGTCCCGGGGGTTGCTTCCCCCTAGCAGGTGGGGGGGACTCCCCTTCGCATCTCTACAACATGGTCTTGGTCCTTGTCCCTGCTCTTGACCTTGTAGAGGGGATAGGAAAGGATGTATAATGGATGTCCCAGCTCCCTGGGAATCCCCGGCACTGTGCCGCCCCGTGATTCTGCCATTGCTGTTATTCTTGTCGTTTCCCGTCTCTGTGCGGATTCTCCGGAGCCTGGGAGCCCATCCTCAGGGAGCTGGGCCTTGCTCTCATTATCGCCCTCTCCCCTCTGCCTCCTGGGACTTGAGTCCCCTCAACAGGGTTTAATCAAACTTTTCCAGCCTGAGACTCACTCCCTAGCTCACCTCATCAGAGCCAAGAGGGGAGACCTAGCTCAGTGGAGGCCAACTGGACGCTGAGATTCCCACATTGGACTCCCACCTGCTGTGCAACCTCTGACAGGTCCCTGTCTGTCTCTGCGCCATGAAATTGTCTCATCAGTAAAGTGGAGCAGAACCACACCTTTGGCCACCTCCTGGCATAGGGGGAGGTTTGTAAGGAACAAATGGAAGAAAAGAGAAAAAAAGTGGGGGGGTGGCTCTGCTCATTTGTGTTTAGTCATTAACACTGAATGTAACTGAGATGCGGTTTGGAGTAAGGTTTACTGTTTTATTATTGATTTCGCACTCATGTCCACTTTTCTTTGTTCTCTTTCCTGCATTCTTTTCAATTGGTTAAATCTAGTTTTTAGAATTTCATTTTTATCCATCTATTGGCATTTTAACTGTAGCTCATTGTATTAGTTTTTAAATTATTATTTGGGTTATTGATCTAAGAATGACAAAACATATCCTTAACTTTTAACCTTGTATCTGTATGAGTCCACATTCCGCCTTCCCCTATCCTCTATTATAGTTGTCATATGTAGTATTGCATCTACCTACATTACAAACTCCACAATGCAATATTGTATTTTTTGTTTTAAAGAATCTAATGTATCTTAAGAAAATAAAATGAGAAATAGAATTTTATATTTACCCACACATTATCATTTCTGGTTTCTTCAGTAATTCCTTGAATATTTGAATTTCCATTTAGTACCATTTTCCTTCTACCTAATAACTTTATTATTTACTACAGTTAGTTTCTACTGCTAACAAATTCTATTGTTTTCTTTTATCTGAAAATGCTTTTACTTCACATTTGCTCTTGAATAACATGGAATTCTGGACTGACCATACTTTAAAGATGTAATTCCACTATCTTTGGGCTGCCATTGGCTCTTATTAGAAGTCGGCAGTCAATCAAATGTTTATTCCCCTGTATATGTCATTTTTCTCTTATTGCTTTCAAAACATTTCATCATTGGTTTTTAGCAGTTTGCAATGATGTGTCAAAATATAATTTTCTTTGAATTTATTCTGCTTGGGGTTTGCTGAGTTTCTTCAATCTATAAATCCCTATCTTTCACCAAATTTGGGAAATGTTCAATCCATAGTCTTCAAATAGTATTTTTCCTTCTCTTTCTCTCTCATGCTTTTCTCATGTTAGGTTTTCTTTTGATATAATTCAGAGTCCCCAAGACTCTGTTTTTCTTTTCATTTTTGTTTTTATATCCTCTAAATTGAAAATTTCTATTGATGTATCTTTAATTGCTTCATTCTTCTACATTTAAGTTTTAATTAAGCCTTCTACTGCTTTTTAAAACTACTGTATTTTTCACTTCTACAGTTACCATTTGGTTAACTTTTGTAGTTTTAATTTCACTGATGGTATTTCCTATTTTTCACTCATTTTCCTTTATAACCTTGAATTTAATTATCATACTGCTTTAACATCTGTGTCTGATAATTCTGACATCTAATTCTTTTTGAACTTGTTCTTTTCTGATTGCCCTTTTCCTGATTTTCATTCACATTTTTATATTTCTAGTAATTTTAGGCTTTTTTCTAGACATTATGAAATTTTTTTGTTTGCTTTTTTGTTTTCTGTATAAATGTTGGATTCTTCCAAAAGAAGATGGTCCTTGTGTGCTGGCTCAGAAGGTAGGTGCAGCCAAAGCAGACAAGAATCTCTTCCTTCGCTCGGAGGCCTGTCCAGCAGTAGCTGCTTCGTAGCTGGGCTCTCAGGTCCCACTCCTTCCCCCACTTCAACCTGTTCTCCATGTGTCTGCAAAGGAATCATCTCAAAATACGTAACTGTTCATTTATGTGCTTTCCCTGGCCCTCTCTGCCCTGGTCCATGATTCTTCTTCTCTTAGGACAAAGAACAGACCCACTTATTTGATCCGCACTGCCCTACACAGTCAGATCCATCCCCCTCCCTTTCTGGGATGACCTAACATTTTCACCACTACCACACACTCTATAGATATTCAGGCACCTTCAGGCTCCTATGAGGGCCACCCTTCTCCCTGCCACAGGGCCTTTGCATGGCTGTTCCCTCGCTGGGTGTGTTCCCCTGATGCCATTTTCCCCAGTCCTCTTCTCACTTTTGACCCCTACTCAGCTGTCATCCACTACAGAATGTCCTTTCTGACTCATGACAAGGTCAAATCTGCTAACCATATGCCTTCATGTACTTCAGCCCCTCTCCCTTAGGGTAGTTATTACGGCTGAAAAGTTACACTAATATAGTATTCTTTATTTGTCTATTTGGCATACTAGACTGTCCCCTTCATGAGGTCAGAGACTGTGTTGGTCTTGGCTCATATGATAGTTAGTCCCCAAGCCCTGGAACAAATTAAGATCTTTATAAATTCTTGGGCAGTAGGTGGCTTGGCCTCAGCAGACATGCCCCACTTTTCAGTTTCAAGCCTCGTTTCTATTTAGGACTCCAATTTGGTCTCATAAGTATGGCTTACATTAGGCAAGACCCTCTCATTTGAAGGGACAGAACCAAATAGATTATTCTTGCAACAGGAGGAAGCCAGAGGATAAGGTTAGCACAGAGTAAAAGTAGAGATAAGGTAGCTTGGAGCCTATAGCTCAGCGGCTAGGATGCCAGCCACATACACTGGAGCTGCTGGGTTTGAATCCAGCCCAGGCCTGCCAAACAATGCCAACTACAACCAAAAAGTAGCCAGGTGGTTGCAGGCACTTGCAGTTCCAACTGCTTGGGAGGCTGAGGCAAGAAAATTGCTTAAGCTCAAGTGTTTGAGGTTGCTGTGAGCTGTGATGCCACAGCACTCTACCCAGAGTGACAACTTGAGACTCTGTCTCAAAAAAAAAACAAAAATGAGTAGAGATAAGATATGGGAGGAAGGAGATAGAGCCCCCAGGTCCAGCTAGAAATGAAGTGAGTTCCACCCCCCTGCATTGTCCATTTACATGGGTTCATAAACTGAAATTGTACCATGAGAACTGTAATGCTCTTTAGTTGAAAACGTGTATTACTTTTGCAGAAATACATGTATGAGACTATTACTTAAAGTTTCCAAGGTAACCATAAGAAGAACTAAAAATATAATAATGTTGGCAGATGTGGAGATAGACTGGTGTAGAAATGAGCTATGGCTTACCTTTCATGGCAGGAAACCAGGAGATTGTGACACAACCATATTATTTAGCTATATAAGGGAACAAGGAGAAGCAGCTAAACAAATCAAAATTGGTTACCTTTGAGGAGCAGAACTCAGCATGAGAAGGGGTTCAAGGAGTCACTACGTTTTATTATCAGCCTCTCTGCTCTATTTTTTTTAAACTATATGCGTGAACCACTGTGCATAATGAAATATACAAAAGTAAAGTAGGCACATGGTACAATTTCAGTTTCTTAAGTCAACTTAGCTGAATGAACCCATTTGGTTTTTTTTTATAAAAACAAAATATGACACTTATAACTGAGAAAGTTAAACATTAAAAGCCACATACTTTATTTTTCAGAAGTGATTGTGTAAACTTTAAGAATAGAACCTGGAATCACTTTCTCTCTAGTGTTTATAAAAAGAATGACTTGGCCAGAGGAGGACTCAGTCATCAGAATGATCCCAAGGGGAATCTTCCTTGCAGGAGCAGGGCTGAACACCAGAGCTGGGCTTGGCCCTGCAACAGAGGTCATCTGAGCTGTTCTACTGCCTGAGGGCTCCTTCCATGAAGGGATTAGAGGCATTTGGGGAGGAGCAGGTGGCCAGGCCCCTCAGTGCCACCAGGCCTCCTCCTGTGGAGCTGGGACAGCCTCTGGCAGGAGTCACTCCATTCTTGCCTTTCTCAGCAGTGGCAGCAACTCATACCAATGTTGATCTCCCCCACGTGGGACAGCAGCAGTTACTTAAAGGCATGATAGGCCATGGTGACCGACCTTTATGGGACAGGGACCATAGCCTTGGAGGGGATGAGTGACCATACTCTAATCATGGTTTCCCCCTGATTTCCTCCCTGGGGAGGATACTCTTCCCAATTTACCCTCCTTCTGACCTCCCCTTCCAGGCCAGTCCCTCCACAAGCCTGATCTTCTTCCTCCTCTTGGGGGATGAAAAGATAAAGCTGAGAAGCCCTTTCCAGGCCCCTCAACTCTTGACTTTCCATGATTCCTGAATCAATGGTCCATGAGGATACAGATCATACCTGTCTTTGGCAATCCCATATCCCCAGAACCCAGCACAGCCCAGTGCACAAAGAGGGGGCTTATAAAATACTGAATGAAGTAATGAATTCTAACATTCTATGATTCTATGTCTAAGGCCGTGATTCTAAGGTTCTGTGGCTCTGAGATTCTGGAATTCTATGTTGCTATGACTTTTCACCAAGGGTCTCAACTCCGAATGCCCACAGGGGTTAGGCAGAGGCTGTGTATGAGTGAAATAGGCCCAATGTGAGTGCAAAAGCAGGGTTCCTCAGTCTGCGGCTCTGGAAGGCCAAGGCCCGTAACCCAGATTGGCACCAGGAGCCTGCCTCTAGCGCTGCCCACGCCCCACCACACCTGGCAGTGTGCACCTACCCACGGTTCCACGAAGCTCAGCTCTCCAGCTGCTTTCTCTCAGGCCTGCGTCCCTTCTGGAGTTTGGCCCTGCCCCTTGGTTGCAGCTTGTTTTAGGCAAAATGTTTTTATTGCAAGGAGCAGAACACGAACAGCTTAAAGAAAGGTATAAAGGTGTGTATTGGCTCATGTAAGTGGCTTCAGGATTGCTGAAGGCAGGAGATCAAACCGCTTCCCTGGGGCTCTATCTCCTCCCTCTCTCAGCTCTGCCTTCCCTCGGACAGGCTTGTCATCACCGTGGAAAACACGCAGCAGCCCGGGGCCTCTGTGGTCCTTACAACTTGGGATTCTTCAAGTGTCACATGTCGAATTTCAGCCGTGGTGGCGGCGCCAGGGAGTTAAACTTTCAGATATCTTCCACATAATACAGAGGAAATGAGGGTCCTCCTGACGTGACCGAGCCCTCCCTCCCCGCAAGCACACAGACAGGAGTGAGTCCTGTGAACTCGTTGCCCACTCGGTCCAAGCAGCACGGGAAAAGACAGGTGTAGAGCCAGGTCAGAGGGCTTGGAGACAGGCCTGGCAGAGGAAGTAGAGAAACAGAAAAACCTGACCACGCCTCCTCAGCCCCTGGGCTGCCTGGACAGTGTCAGTGCTGGGAGAGAAGGGAAGATGGGAGGGACCCCCCTACACACACATCCCCGCCCCTAGAAGAGGCATTGCTCCATATGCTCTCCAGACAATGGCCTTCTGCTTGGCTGTCTGGCCTGCAGACAGAATGAATAAACAATAACAAGGAGGATCCTTTAGAGCAGCAGTTCTCAGCCCGTGGGTGGCGACCCACAGGAACTGTATTAAAGGGCCGCAGCATTAGGAAGGTTGCGAACCACTGCTTTAAGGTAATTTGGGGATGGGGGGAAAAGTCATGTACAGTGCCAACCAATCAGACAGCTGTGTGTAATTGTGGCAGCCCAGGAGGAACCAACCAGCAGCTGCCTCCAGTGCGATGGACCAATCAGATGAATTCATTTGTTCAGCCAATCACACAGTGAGCACTGACAGGTGCACCTATTATAATAGGAGACAGGTGGCTGGGATTGGCATGTCTCCAGGTTCTCAATGACTCTGGTCTCCCTACCTCCCCCACTGTGGGGAACAGCCTCTCTGACAAGCTCAGGACAAAATGGCCTACAGGTACCCCCAGCTCAAGACCCACAGCTGGGGTCCTGCCGGACATTTCATTTGATATATACCTGAGTCATCAAGCTCATCAAAGGTGTCAAAATGTTATAATCTTCCTGGGAGAAGTGACGGGAGGAAGCAAGTGGAATTACATATAGTTCAGGCTCCAGAATGTGTCGCTATGGACACATTCCTATTGTCTCTGCAGGGTCATCTATGGGTCACACACAGGATGGGGAAAGCAAATTGTCAAACACTCACAAGGACCCTGCCCCAGAGTGTCAGTCTCATTCAGGGGCTCTGAGGATATTCAACTTAAAAAAATAATAATAAAAGTTTTATTTCAGTAAAATCGATGCTCACAGATCTACACATATTTAAAGTGTATAGTTTGATGATTTTGAAGTGTGTCTGCATCCATGAAACCCTCACCCCAATAAAATGATCACATTCATCTCCCCCCAATGTTTCCTTGTACTCCGACCCTACCCTCAAGCAGCTACCCAATTGCTTCCTGTCACTGTTGTGTCAGTGTGCATTTTAAATCTATTTATTTTTATTTCTGATACTCTATAAGTCTATCCCAATAGTGTGCAGTTTTTAGAATTATAAGTAGAATCATAGAGTCACTCAATATAATTCTGAAATTCACCCACACCAGTCTTGTATATCAACAGTTTGTTCTTTTTTATTGCTGAGTGATACTCTATAGTGTGGACACACCACAGTATGTTTACCAATTCACCTGTTAATGGACATTTGGGGCTATTACAAAGGAAACTTAAAATGCATAAGCCTTTCTAAAGCAAGTGCTTTCTTTTATCTCAGGTAAATACAGAGGGAAGAAATGTTCAGATCATAGGCTAGATATAGACGGGACTTTTAAAGAGAGTTTCAAAGTGATTTTCAAAATGATTGCACAGTTTTACTTTTCACCAGTAGCTTACGAGACTGCGTATTTCCCAACACCTCTGCCCAGACTTGGCATTCTCAGCCTTTGTGATTTCAGCCATTCTAGTGGACTTTTGATTTTAATTTGCATTAGTCTAAGATGTTGAGAAACTTTTTTAATTTTCTGTCCATTTATCTTTTTATAAATAAAAAATATCTGTTCAAATCTTTTGCCCATTTTTAAAATTGAGGTGTTTGCTTTAATAGTATTGAGTTTTAAGTGTTCTTTATATATTCTACATAAAAATGCCTTACCAAATATATGCTTTGGACACATTTTCTCAGCCTTTTTACTTCTGTAAGTATCTTTTGTATGACAGTTTTTAATTTTTTTTTCAAATTTCAGATTAATAAGAGGGTACAAACTATTAGGTTACGATGTTTGCTTTTGTTAGGTAAGGTGCCTGTTGTAGCTGTGTCCTGCGCCCAGGAGGTGTGCCACATACCTTTACCTTGTGCCCATTAGGTGGAACACATCGATTTCCCCCTCCCTCCCTCCTCTCTCTATCTCCCTTCCCCCCCTCTCTTTCTCCCTCCCCACTCCTGCCTCCGCATCTTGAATTGAGTTGAGTTTTTCTCCTGTGTGGGTGTGCATTTGATCATCTACTGACTTCATATTAGTATTGAGTACATTGAATATTTGCTTTTCTCCCATTCTTGTGATACTTTACTAGAAGAATGTGTTTCAGCTCCATCCATAGTTTTTAAGTCTTACGAAGTCCAGAGTTTCTTTTACAGGTTTTGCCCTACTTAAGACCTTTGAATTTGCTCATTTAGGCTTTCATTCACTCACTCCCAAGCCAGACGTATACTTAGCTCCTATTATGTGTTAAACACAGTGAACACAGCAGGATTCTCTCTGTGCTCACAAAGCTCACAGTCTAAGGGAGTAGCAGCCATAAATAGGTGATCAATAGATGAACATATAATCTGCAGCTGGGATGCTTGTTATGAAGGGAAAGATAGGACAAGAGAAAAGAATAAGAGCTTTACTTGGATGGTAGTTCACGGAAGACCTCACTTTAAAAATTCAGTTTAAACTGAGTCCAAGAGAAGCAATAGGCAGGGGAAGGCATTCCCTGGTGGGAAGAACTGCCTATGCAAAGGTCCTGAGGCAGGAAGAAATTTGAGGCATCCTGAGAACAGAGGCTGCAGAGTAGCAGGAGCAAGGCTGGCAACCAAACCAGGACTGGGTCAGGCGGGATCTCAAAGGCTATGCCAAGACCTAGGGACTCAGTAAGGGCAGTAGGGAACACAGGAGAGGATTAAACTGGATTGTGATGCCTCTGGGCCTATGTATTTTAAAGCTGTTCTGTCTGAGGGTGAACAGTGGACTGAGGAAGGGTCGAGAAGGGACAAGAGCCTCTAGGAAGACCCAGCAACTTGCAGGCCCGCCTCAGGCTGAAGGAGTGAGTGGTGTGTTCCAGCCACTGCAGGGCAAGCAGGAAGGGGAGAGGGCAGGAGAAGAGGGTGGGGATGTGGGCAGGGCCAGGCCACTTGGGGCTTCCCCACCTTCAGAGGGTGGATTTAAACAGGGAGGAATGATGTGATCTATTTTTTTTAAGTTCCCTTTAAACTCAGCCTCCCTTTATCAGACACCCACCCCTGACAAGGTGTCAGGAAGCTGATCTCTTACAGGATGGGGGAGGGTTGTCAGACAGGTTAGGGTCCCACCACTGGCCATGACCTTCGCAGCTGTGTGGCCTGGGTGGTCTCTTGAACCTCTCCGAGCCTCAGCCCCCTCCTCAGAGAACAGTGCTGAGTACCCACTCTATAGGGCTCAGGTGTGTGGCCCAGGACTCAGTACTGTCGTCCGTGTTATTCTGAGTACGTTCTCCTTGTAGACGAGGAGGGACCACAACATCCTAGGGTGTGTGAGGCCGTCCTCTGGCCTCATGAATGGATTAATGCCATTATTGGAAGAATGGCAGAAAGGCCAGAAGTTATCACTGCCATTTTCCAGATAAAAAGCTATGGTCCGGGGAGAAGAAGTGATTCTCCCAAAGGTGGCAGATGGCAGGCAGTGCCTGGGAGACTGAGAGGCTGAGGATGATGGGGTGGACCTAGATTCCAAATCTCACTCCTGATACTAACCATCTGGTGCCTGGGCCAGGTGGCCTAACCTCTCTCTGGGCCTCGGTGTCCTATCTGTCAAATGGGCAGGATGGTGTGTGTTGGGGGGGACTATGCCACTCCTGCCATAGTAACTTCAGTGCCCTGGTGATGGGACAATGGTAATTGTGGAACCTAAGACCTCTCCCAGCCTGCAGGGGCTGTCCGCATGCCTGTGCCTGAGACTGGGTGGAGGGCACTGCTTCATAAACTGGCAAAAAGGAAGAGCCCTGGGGAGGTGGGAAGGACACTGCGGCCCAGTGATCAATGGCTCTGGCCTCCCTGGGGAGTGGCCACGCCGCCCCTTCCCCACTTCCCTTTCCCCACTTATCTCTTGGGTGATCTACTGTCATTTCTTCACCAAAATAACAATGCCAATAATTGTAATCTTAAATCTCCCTGATGAGTTTTGTTAGAGAAACTGCCTGGGACCAGGCAACCTGTTAGCATTCTCCGAGAGGAAAATTCTAAAAAAGAAATCTGAAGACTTCCCATCTCACTATTTTGTGGCCTTGGGTGGGTCCTTCCCTGCCCTGGGCCTCAGTTTCCCCATGTGCAGAATGTGGGTGTTGAACTTAATGCATGGAGGAGTGAGACGGGTCTGTCACTTTGAACAATTAAGATTTGTGAGATATTCAGGGACTATAGGAGAAGGAGGAGCGGGGAGGGGCAGAAGCCACACCACAGTGATAGCTCACAGCTGCCAAGTGGGTGCAACGTGCCAGGCACTGTCCTAAGGGCTCCACGTGGATGAACCCATTTGGTCCCCACACCTCCATCAGTGGAGGTGGGCACTGTTACTATCCCCACTTTATGGATGAGGAAACTGAGGCACAGAGTGGTTTGGAATACCCAGAATACCTCTCTGGGAGACGGATCCGGATCCCTTGACTTCCTGTGTCACCTTCAGGAAGGAACCCCACCTTCCCGTCTCTAAGGAGGGAGGCGGGAGAGTAAGTGTGAGATCTGTCCGGGCCAGGAGCTGGCGAGCGTCCTGCATGTGAAGTTAGATCCTTAGAACCTTCCCTGGAGTAGGAATCATTATGTCCCTTTGACAGGCAAAGAAACTGCTGTCCAGAGAGGTTTAGACATTTGACTGAGGCCACACAGCAAGTGTGTAGGATTCAAAGTCGGGTCCCTCTGGTTGCCCCCAGCCCTCAGAGACAGCTTTGGGGCTGGTTCACCCTCACCTGGCTGGACCAAGCTGAGGAGCGGGTGAAGGCAGGTCTCGCTGGGCTGCCACAGGGTGCACTCGGCTAACAGACCGAGGACGCCCAGATAGAAAGGATGCCGGAAGCAGCCTTAGGACCCCTGACCTAAGCCCAGGAGGGAGAGCTCAGGCCTGAGCGGGAGGGGGTGGAGAAGACATCAGATTCGGGGGCACAAGCAGCACATGGAAAAGGTGGGCACAGAGTGAGCTCTGGGGATGGGGGTGCCACCCTCAGAGGAGAGCCGATTGGACTAGGCAGGACGAGAGGGGCTGAGTGGGGCAGATGACCGAGTGGGCCAGAGCACCAGTCTCCCACCAGCCACTGGCTCCCACTCAGGCCTGCCATCTTCAATACGGTCCTCCCAGAGCCCAGAGGGGAACTTGGAGGCCCCTCAACTCCCAGCACTCCATGGCTTCCCTTTACACTCAAAGGAAAAGCCCTGGGCATGGCCCATAAGTGCCACCCCAATCCCCGATCTGCTCTAGGCCTCTCTGTGCCCTCATCCTCTCTCCTCCTCCGTCACTCACTGAGCTCCAGCCACACGGACCTCCTTCCCGCCAGTCTTCAGAACTGGAACCTCAACTGTAACCAGAACTGTCCCTTCACTTCAGTCAGGCCTACCCCAGCCCCATCACTTTCTGCACTGCCCCCTGCATTATTTTTCTTCATAGCCCTTATCACTGTCTGATATTATTTATATATGGATTTGCTTATCACTGGTTTCCTATTTGCATCTTTCCCTAGATGGTAAGCTCCACAAGGGCAGGATTTGGCCTGTTCTCTATCCTACTCTAGTCTAAGACCTTAGGACCGTGCCAGGCACATAGCAGGTCCTCAGCAAATGAAGACGTTGGAGCTGGGCATTCCCAAGTTCAAACCCAGCTTTTTCACTCCCTCATGGTGTGCCCTTGGACTGGATCCTCAACCTCTCTGAGCCCAACATGTCACACCTGTTAAATGGAAGTAATAGCCACATCAAACTCACAAAGAGGTCATGGAGTTATCAAGGGTTGATGCAGGCAGAGGGCCCAGAATGTTTCCGGGCACACAGTATATGCTCCAGAAATAAGAAATATAATTACTGCTGCTGCTGTCACTACTGCTGTTATCATAACAGTAGTAGGAAGGGGCTAAGATCCAAGTTCTTTCTTTACTTATGCATTGATTCTTTTTCTACATAAACCCCTCTGCATTGACACATCTGCTTCCAGATGCTGAGAACACAGACAACTGGGCCCAGGGAAGATCATAGTTTAGTGGGGGAGAAGACCACGGAATTGATAACAAGGCACTGGCCAAGTGCAGAGACAGAAATAGACGCACGTCATCGCCCAAAGCCAGGGAGGATCTGCCTTATTTGTGAAAAGCAGAGAGGGCTTCGTAGAGGAGAGGATGCTGGGGCTGGTTCTGATTTGTGAGCAAGAGCTCACTGGACAGACAGGGAGGGGAAGGCATCCAGGCAGCGGGAGGTGGGTACAAGGCAGGGGCAGGTGCTTACCTGGTGTACCTGGTGCATGTCCGTGCCTTTGCACAGTGACCAGAGGGCACCATGGGGCCTTGGAAGGGTTTCTAGCAGGGAGACACCCAGCCAGCTTTATGCTGCTGAGGACCACCCTGAGGCTGAGTGGAGGGCGGGCTGAAGGGGATGAGGTTGAGATAGTGAAATGGCAGGCAAGCTTTCGGCATTGCTACAGGCTTTGCCTCAGGCATTGCTTTGGGCATCACTACTGCATTACCTAACTGAGTCCGGACATCTCACAACCAAGTTTCAGATTACTCTGATCAAAGCTGATGGAGTCAGGGCAAGCTCCAACCAACCAGTTAGAACCAAGATGATGGAGAAATTGAGGACATTACTCTGACTCCAGGCAAACACCACCTCTTTCATGAATATTCCTCCCTCTTTTGATTAAGCCATTGCTTACCTAGAAGGGCGTCAGGTACCAGGAGGCCAGTTCTCTTCCGCAGGGAGAATGAGCCTTAGTTCTGTCTGTGGGTCAGAATTTCTATAGTTTCTGAATAAATCTCACTTTCCCTTTGGGCTCATTCCTGAATTCTTTCTTGTGTGAAGCCAAGGACTCACTTGGACTCCAACCATCTCCAGCACTAGGAGTCACTTTCCCGTGTCAGTGGAGAGCAAAAGTCGGTCAGTGCGTGGAGCTTTTGGCACTTGGGGGAGGGATGGTGGTCAGATGGAGAAATATGGAGGGACCCAGTGATGAAGATGGGCCAAGATCAGCCCAGGAGACCCAGTGGATGAGATGCTGAAATGTCTGAGTGGCTGAATGTGGTTCCTGCAACCCCCAGCTAACATCTGCCTCCTCTCATCCAGGGAGGGCTGGGCTGGCAGGTGGGGCTCTGTGGATGCGTGATCAGAGAGCTGGGACTGGGCCTGGACAGCCAGCTTCAGCATCACCTTCACAGACCACAGTGTGTCAGGAAGGTGGGTTCTGTCTGCTAACCATGCTGGCAAAACCCGACAGGACTAGAGCAGTCTCCTCCCCACAGAAAGCCGTAGAGAAACACATTTGTTTCCGTGACACACGTTTTCAGAAGACAGTGTGATTGTTTTCCCAGTTTTGTACTGGAAGGCAATGAATGGAGGACTAAACCTGCTGTGACAGTCACATCCTCCCCCAGGCACTAAACAATGGAATAGCTTCCAGGCCTAACTCATTGGTGCCTAAAATCCCCGCACTGGAGCTTTGTTCCTCTGGCTTTCTGGTTTGTCCTTTATAAAAATGCAAATACCTACCCGACAACCAGGTATTCAACAAAAATAACTTATGCTCATTCATTCTACAAATATTTACTGAGTCCCTTCTCCAGATCAGGCAGCGGCTAGAGGCTGGGAGTAAAGAGATTAATTAAGACTTGGTCCAAGCTTTCCAGGAACTCACAAGCGGTGTGTGTGCCTCCCTGCTTATTTGCCGACCAGGGAGGGCAGACGTGACCTGGAAACATAACTGTAAGAGAGTTGCAAATGAGGTGATGGTTGTGGGTACAAGATGCCTTGGGAACCCACAACAGGAAGTTGCTCAAATTATATGTTGCTCAGAATCATACTAGGGATCAGATATGTCAGGAAAGAAGAGAATTCCCGTTGGAGGGCACAGAAAGGGCAATGGGTAGAGACATGGCCAGTATGGGGAGGGGATTCCACGCCACTTAGCCAGCTGGCCCCTAAGGTGGGGCATAGGGATACAGCTGCTGCAGCAGGGAATTCTCATTGATGGGATCATGTCATGATTTCAGGCCATGGCATCTGTCTCAGTACTCTGTGACATCTCCTTTTCATCTCTTCCCATGAAGACCACCAGACCCACCTTCCTTTGAGGAACTACCTACCTGTTACCCATTTTGCCCTTCAGCCTGAATGACCAACCCACCCACAGATTCAGGACTGAATTCTGATTGGTTTAAGCCATCAATCAGTCTCATCCCATGAATGCAGATTGGTTAAGAGAATAGCAGATGACTCAGCTCAGCCCAATAAAAAGCGAAGAGCCGTTTGGGGTGGAGGGGATTTCTGGGAAGGAGGTGTTGCAGCCTCTCTTGGGAGGGAAATGGCAGAGGGGACTCGCCCTCTTGCTCTGGTCACTCTGGAGAGGGTGAGATGGGACAGCAATGACGGCCACACACAGCAGAGGGCAGAGAGGAGAGAACGCCAGAGAGATAAAGCAGGAGCCTTAATCTCTAGGCCAATGGGCACCTGGGTAAACTCACATGTGTAGTTCTTAGCTGAACTGCTGCATTCCCACATGTTGGTTTTTGGTTTCATTCAAATTGTGTTTTGTTTTGTTTTGTTTTTCTGTTATTTTCAGCTGGACATGGTGGCTCAAGCCTGTAAACCCAGCACTTTGAGAGGCTGAGGCAGAAGGATCGCTCCAGCATAGGAGTTTTAGACTAAGTGGGGCAACATAGTGAAACCCCCCCCTCTACAAAATAGGTTTTAAAAAAGATTAGATGGGTATGGTGATGCCCATCTGTAGTTCCAGCTAAGTGGGAGGCTGAGGCAGGAGGATCGCCTGAGGCCAAGAGTTCAAAGAGGGCAACAAGCTTTCTATGATCTTGCTACTGCACTCCAGCCTGAACAGTGGAGCTGACCAACCCTCAAAACAAAAACAACAACCAAACAAAAACTCCAAAACAGCTGTTGCTCTGCCCAGCAGTGTGACATGGGCTCCTTCTCAGAGGGAGGGACACAAGTCTATATTCACAGGCTGGAGCAGAGGAGCAGATAAGGCAGGCTTGGGGAGATTCACTAGATGTGAGTCAGGGGCCAGGCCCTGGGCTGGGCTGGTGACCTCAGACCTGGCTCTAGTCTTTCTAGGACCAGGGTTTCTCTCTTGAGGACAGATAGGAAGCAGGTAAAGGTTTAGAGCATGAAAGCCTGGGTTGCATTTAATCACCAGTTGGTTAGTACAGCCAATTGTTGATTCATTTACCAGTGTGTTCCAGCCTGGGACTTGCATTGCTAGTTGGGAAGGTGAAAGGGACACATCTGGGGAGGGCCAATGCTCCCCTGGTAAAGAGAGATGGAGCCGCACTCCTCCGGCCACCAGCTTTCCTAGAAGCTCTTCCTTCTCTGCCATGTCTTGGGCTATGGCCAAGGTGGGAGATTCTGAGGCCACGTGGCCACGAAGCAAGACGGGTCCTTGGGGCCTACGCAGGGCTCCCAGTCCCACCAGGAGGCTGTTCCTTGGGCTTGCCCTTGTTGTCGGCACTGTGCTGCCCACCTCACCAGCCTGCCTCCACCCTCTATGCTGGTCTCCACAGATGCCACTTGGGGATGCTCCCACAGAATCCTGGATCCTCCTGGACTGGCAGCCCATGCACCAGGTGCAAGGGCATGGTGGCCCTGGGAGGCCCCCTGGGCTCCCCCTCCTGAGCTGTACTACCCATGCATAATGCATATCCTTAATTTTCCTTCAAAAATTTGGGCCAAAAAGTGTGCATTATACAAGGAAAATATGGAATATTACCAGGGAAAAATAAGATAATTTCATAATGATAAAGAAGTCAATTCATTAGGAGGACATAGAGTCCTAAATGTTTATGCACCTAATGACAGAATTATAAAATACTTGAACCAACAATAGGAGAATATGCATTCTTCTTAATTGCACGTGGGTCACTTAACAACCTAGATCATATTTTAGACCATAAAAATGTCTCAATGAATTTAAAAGGTTCAAGCTATACAAGTATGTTCTCTGATTGTAACAGAATTGAGTTAGAAATTAATAATGGAAAATCGCCAACTACTTGAAAATTAATGCACTTCTAAATAACCCATAGATCAAAGAGGAAATAAAAAAATGGAATTAGAAAGTGTTTCTAACTAAATGAAAAATTTAAAACAACATATCAAAACGCTATGGGAGCGTTTGGGAGATGCTAACTTAATCAGCAATTAGGGTCTTTATTGTAGAACTAATGGCTTATAATTGAAGAAAAGAGAGCTCTCCAATCAGTGATCTCAGATTCTGTATTATGAAACTAGAGGAGGAAGAGCAAATGAAACTCAGAATGAAGGAAGAGAGGAAATAATAAAGATCAGGGTGAAAAATCAATGCTATAACAATCCGAAAAGTAATAGAGAAAACCAATAAAACGAAAAACTTGTTCTTCAAGACGATCAGTAAAAGTGATAAATCTCTAGCCAAGCCATAGGAAAAATAGAGAAAAGACACAAATTATAAATATCAGAAATGAGAGAGGTGAAATCAGCACAGATTCTACAGATATTAAAAGGGTAATAAGGGAGTATATACACACCTTAACGGCAATATTTGACAAGTTAGAAGTAAGGGGCCAAGTCTTTGAAAGATATAAACTATCAAAGCTCACTCAGGAAGAAATATAGAAATACATAACACGAATAGTTGTAAATCTACTAAAAACTAAAGTAGATTTATTAAATCTGAATCTAAAGTAAACCTTAGTAAATCTACTAATACTGCATTTTGTAGTTAAAAAATCTTTCCTAAAAGGAAAATTCCAGCTCAGATGACTTCACAGAAAAATTCTACTAATCATTTAAGGAAGAAATAAAACCAATTTTTGTGTTCCCCCAGAACAGAGATGAGTGAATACTTTTGAATTCATTCCTTGTGGCTAGTATTTCTCTGATGCCAAAATACGACAAAGACATAACAGGAAAAGAAAACTATAACCAATATTCGTCATGAAAATAGATGCAAAACTTCTAAACAAAATTATAACATATCAAATCCAGCAATACATGAACAGCATAATAAATCATAGCTAAATGGGACTTATGCCAGAAGTAATAAGGTCTTGGTTTAACATTTGAAGATCAATCAATGTTATTCATCATGTTAACAAACTCTATTGACAGAAGAGCTTTTGACAAAATTCAAAATTCATTTCTGATAAACTAAGAATAGAGATGAATCTCCTTAACCTAATAAAGAGCATGTATAAAAGCCATAGCTTACATCATATTCATGATGAAAGAGTTAATGGTTTACCCTAAAATTAGGAAGAAGACAGAATGTCTCACCACTTCTATTCATCACTGTACTGGAGATTCTGAACAGTCCAAACAGAGAAGGAGAAAATTAAAGTCATCCAGTATAGAAAAAAAAGAAATAAAACTCTCTTTATTCCCACACAACGTGATCATGTATGTATAAAATTTGATGAAATTTGTAATTTAAAGAAAGCTACTAGAACTACTAAATGATATTAGCAAGGTGCAGGACATAAGGGCAATATACAAATAATTGTATATTTCTATATGTTAACAACAATCAGACATAAAAATTAGAAAAACAATGCCACATACTGTAGTGTAAAATAAGAAATTCTTAAGGATTAATATGATAAAGATGCATAAATCCTATACACTAGAAACTATAAAACACTGTCAATTTCCCCCAATAGTTCTATAGATTCACTGCAATCCCAATCAGAAAACCAGCAGTCTCTTTGCAGAAATTGAAAAACTGATTTTATTATCTATATGTAAATGCAAAATACCTAGAATAGCTAACACAATTTTAAGCAGAAGAACAAATTTGGAAGACTAATAGTACTTACTTTTAAGATCTATAAAACTGCAGTATCGAGACAGTATGGTATTGTCATCAAGAATGACGAGTAGATAGATCAATGGAGTAGACTGGAGTCCAGAAATAGACTCACACATGTACAGACACCTGAATTTTCACAATGGCATAAAATAAGTCAATTGAAAAGAGAGACTTTTTTTCTTTAACAAATTGTTCTGGGACCATTGAATGTCAATATTAAAAAAAAAAAAAGATTAACTTTGATCCATGCTAAATGTAAAACCTAAAACTATAAAGCATCGGAAGAAAGCATCAGAAAAAAATCCTTTAAGACATTGGTTTAGGCAAAGATTTCTTAGATAAACATCAAAAACACAATTTATAAAGGAACAAATCAATAAATTGGACTTCATCAAAATGAAAAAAATTTTTCTCTTTGAAAAGACACTTTTAAAAAGAATAAAATGATAAGCCACAAACTGAAAAAAAAAAAATTTGCGAATCACAACTGCTCAAAGACATGCATTCAGAATATATATCAAAACCTGATATAAAAAACGAAACAACCCAATTTAAAAATGGCGACAGCTTTCAGCAAATACCTACTGAAAACAGGTATATCGATGGCAAATGAGCATATGAAAATACGCTCGACAACAGAAGTCATTAAGAAAATGCTTATTAAAATGACAATGAGATACTAAAATTCACCTATCAGAATGGCTAAGATTAAAAAGACCTATCATACCAAGGGTTGATGAGGGTATGGGAAAACTGGAATTCATGTACACTTCTACTGGGACTATAAAATGCTTCACCTCCTTTGTAGGTAAACCTACACATACTATGTGATCCAGCTATTTCACTCCAAGACATTTACTCAAGGGAAATTAAAGGATATGATCATATAAAACCTCATGCACAACTCTTCATGGCAGCTTTATTTGCCATGATAAAAACAACAAACAGAAAAACTTGGAAAACTCAAATATCCATCAACAGGCAAATGGCTACACAAATTGTGATATAGTCTTACAATGAAATACTAGTGATAAAAACAATGGAGGGTTGGTATGTATGGCAATATGGATAAATTTCAAAATTATGTTGTGTGAACCAAGCCAATGAGAGTATGTACTATATGATTCCTGTATGATTCCTATTCTGGTAAATGCAAACTCATCTCTTGCAACAGAAAGTAGATCAATGGTTGCTTTGGGATGGTGATAGGTGAGAGGGGAGGATTCAAAAAGGACACAAGGTAACTGCCATGGGTGATAAATATGTACACTATCTTGTCTGAGGTGATTATTTTATTATTAATTTTTTCATTTAAATATGCACAGTTGCTTGTATGACAAAAATCCAACCAACAAAGTTGTTGAGGGAAAAAAATATCTGGAGAATTGCAAGGGTTTCCATGACAACAAGCAATTAACTGGTTGTCCTGGGAGCCCTCACTTACGCTCCTGGCAAGACAATGTCCAGAGCTCATCTCATCATGTCTGCCAGAATCCCTGAATGGCATCATGAGATTGGGGTAAAGCAAGTGGGGAGGAAGGCGAGAGAAGGAGGTGGGGCTCGCATAACGCAAGAAGAGGTACAGATTTAGGAACATGAACTGGGCCTCGAGTTCAAAAACTATGAGAGCCGGATAGGCCTTCCACCATCCACTCCACTCCCATCTTACAGATGGAGAAACTGAGGCTCAAAGAGGGGAAGGGACTTACCCCCAAGCTAAACACCACAAAAGAGCAGAACTGAAACCAGCAGCTTAGTCTCCTACCTGTCACCACATCCTTTGAAGGGTGAAACTACTTCCTAGCTAATGATAATAAATTTCCCCATACTGAAGACTTTCTAGGTGCCATGTCTTACGCTAAACATTTTTCATGTAATTCTCCATCAGCTTGCCAAGGAAGACTATTGTAATCCACTTTTTACAGAGTTTGAAGGCCTAATCCCTACAAAGTAAGACCTAGAAAACCACAGGGAATCAACCAATTCAATCACTATGCGGACCCACTCTCACTCCTGCTTTATAACTGAGGAATAACCTCAGGGACCCAAAGTATAAATGGCTGCCTAGACTCACAATTGATAGCTTTATTGAGTTCCCATGGTTTTCCTGTCCCTGAAGCTGACAGTTTATGGAGTTTAGAGAGCTGGATTGCATCATGAAATGTGTCATCTGTTTATTCACTTGGTTTGAGATGAAGGGTACACACACACACACACACGTGAACATCTGAGTGAGATGTAACTCCAGGGAGGTAAATAAGTTTTCTTCTCCTCCAAAGACATAAAGCTAAAACTAGTTAGATACATTAGTGGCATCAACCCAAAATGCAGACCTAGAACCTCTTCTCCACCACTGCCTTGCCTACCACCTACTCATGTTTGGTCTCAGCTTTCTCTGAGGAAGACTTCTCTGACTTTCATGTTCCCCTCTCTTGGTTCCACTGTCCCCTATACATGTTCCTCCGAGTAATATCTTACAAGGCTGAACTGGGAGAAGTAAGAAAAGATTGATGAAAAGGGGGCCCTAGGCTCGGCACCTGTAGCTCAGTGGCTAAGGGCAGCCACATACACCAGAGCAGGCAGGTTGAATCCAGACCGGGCCTGCCAAACAATGATGACAACTACAAAAAAAAAAAAAAAAGAAAGAAAGAAAGAAAAAGAAAAGAAATAGCCGGGCATTGTGGTGGTGGTGGTGGGGGGGTCGCTTATAGTCCCAGCTCCTTGGGAGGCTGAGGCAAGAGAATTGCTTAAGCCCAAGAGTTGGAGGTTGCTGTGAGCTGTGATGCCACAGCACTCTATCCAGCACAACATAGTGAGACTCTGTCTCAAAAAAGAAAAAAGAAAGAAAGAAAGAAAAAGAGGATGAGGGAACTTTCCATCTTTTAATTGGGATAGTGTATCTACACATGTACACATTTGTCCAAAATCATTGACCTGCACTTAAAATGTGTCAATTTTATTGCCTGTAATAAAGGTGATTTAAAAAACTTACTCCCCAGCCCTCATTAGTGTTTCATTTATTTACTCTCCATTAATCCCTCAAAAAGCAAGGACAAAGCAAGGCCCTTATGTCAAGCACACTTTTGCGCCAACCCCGTTTCAGTACCATGGACAGAAGTTTCCCTCGGGAAGACGCAGGGGAGGGTGTCTGCATGGTTGAGACCCTGGAAGGGTATCTTATCTATCTATAGGTTGGTATCTCTGGCTACTGATGCCAAGACACATGGGGGACAAAGGTCATAATTGGTCACCTGGTCCAGCTCATTGCCTCTACACAGCATGTGATATAGACCACAACATGTTTACAAACATCCAGAGAATGTCGTAAGACTGTGAGAGGAAGGCTCTGAGGAAGGATCGGAGAAGTCCGAATCTAGTTCTTGACTCCTACCATCTGCTCTTGCCATGATCTTGGGCCATTCACCTTCATTATCTGGGCCTCAGTTTCTCCACATTGAAAATGAGAGGGTTGCACCTTTCCAGGAATAATGCCCATAATATGAAGATCTTACAACTTTCATGACAGTGTGTTTGGGTTTTCCTTCCTGATGTAAAAATAAGTCTGTTTTCTAGCTTTGCAAAGCATGGTTATTGATTCTGTAGAGCCCATCAGCCTTGAAGGAAAACTACCCTCATGGTAGATGTCCACATCCCTGTGTGCTAAGACAGTCTGGTACCTCGTCTTGCTGGGCAAGGGAGGCCTGAGACAGTCACAGACAAAGACCCAAAATTAATCAACTTTGACAAGTGGGTGGAGTTTTGGTGTTAGAACTAAATTTGGGTCCAGGCTCTACTACTCACCCTCTGTGGAATTTTGGCAATGTCATTCATCCTCAGAGCTGTGTGCGAGATTGTACGCCTACCTCACTGGGCATTCGTTGACAGCCAGGCTGAGTCATGTGGATCCCCCTCCCCACTGCTCTAACATTTGCAACCATTGTTTTGCGCACAGAGCAATGATTCACTTATAATTCTCCATTTAAATTTCTTCTTGATTGATCTCCTGGATGAAATTTGCCTTGAGCTTCTTATTATAATACTCATTATAACTACCATTAGAACATGGAACCTTAACTGTTCTCCCACGAGTATAATTGCTGTTGGACTGAGATGAATAATTCCTGCTCTCATTAACATAATAAAAAGTTGTTTAACTGCATTCCTTCACTGATAAGTTCTGGATATCCGTGCCTCTTCGGGTTTTGTTCACTTTCAGAGCCAAACCATCTGCTTCTCCTGGAAACGTGGCTCCTTCTCCTTCTGTCCCTGCAATCAGTGGGGTGAATTCTACATCCCCTCCTTAAAGAAATGTGATGTAGATCTTCAGTGGTTCTTCCTACTGTGGTTGCTGTTGCTGCTAGAAATTACCTGGCCCAGGTGAAATGCTAAGCACTTTGCCAGCATTACCCTCCTGAGAGAGGTACCATTCTCATCCTTCATTTTACAGATGTGGAAACAGGCTTAGAAAGGTTGAATGAGTTTTTCTCAATTATTCAACGCATGATTGATGAATCCAACATTTGATTTCCAGAGTTTCTGAGCCCAGGGCTCAACTTTTGTCATTTTGCACCATGGAAAGAAACGTATCCTCCTTTCCCTTCATCTTTATGTCCTTTATTCTCCCCAGCCTCGCTACCCATCCCATGTTCTTTGTCCACAGCCCAGAACTTCCAAAAATCTCCCTTGAACAGGCAGCCTGACACCTGTGATTCCATCTAACTTGCCGTGAGAGTGAAGGGGATTTCTCTTCAAGACTCCTGCTACAGGGACATTCCAGGGACTCTACCCACCATAGTCTGGCCTCAAACCTCTCCCCTGACTCTAGAGCTGCGTGTCTGGGAAGTGACACATCAGTCCCCTCTTTGGCTCCTTCTAGCAGCTCAGAAGTGGTCCTGACTCCACTCCAAGCATCACCTGGACTCGGGTGTGTCAACCACAATAATACTATTCATTCATTGACAGTCAGGCTGAGTCATGTGGATCCCCCTCCCCACTGCTCTAACTGCAGTGTGCCAAGGAGTTTCCGTAAACCCAGCATTTTGGGAAGTAGAACATTGTGTCCACTTGAAAGACAGGACACTGAGGCCCAGAGTCACATATTTTTGGAGGTGGAAGAAAGCTTAGAGGTCATGAACCTCCTCCTCATACAGATAAGGAAACAGATCAGGATAAGGGGAGCTACTTTGCCCGGAGGTCAGCCCCAAACCTGGCTGTGCATTCCCAGCACCCAAGGGTAACACTGACTGTGAGGAGGACCAGAGTTTTGTCCATCTGTCCTTTCAGTAAGATTCCCACCCTGCTTACAGGTGAGTTCTCACTCCACTCTGTCCCTGTCACTCAGCTGTCTGGATTCAGCTGAGACTCCCAGGTTTGCCACCGCCTCAGGATGCAGGCCTCAGTTTCGTCATTTGGAGAATGATCTTTCTCTGGACCAGGGACTGAGTTTGAGTCCCAGGGTGTGGAAGATGTGCTGAGAGTCTCTTGTTCTCCCCAAGGAGACAAAGCCAGACATGGTTTATCACTCAGGTGATCTCAGCCAGACAGCAGCCACTTTAATTTCCTCACAGTGATTTAATTCCTTCTGCTGAAAACTCTGAGCCATGCATATGGGCTCAATAAATTTATGTGTCTACATGACTATTTGTCAGGGCTGCTCCCATCAGCTGTGAACAGGCAGCTGTCCGAGTGCTTCTGAATGAGTCCTGGAACCCAGCTGGGTCAAATCTCTCCCCATTTTCTGGGAGACCACATGGAATTACATCATATTATAATAGCAATTCCCTCTGTTATTCACCTTCCGTTTAATTAGAGTTGGAACCACCTGCTGAATCTGAGGACATTCCCTAGCAGGAGAACGTCCTGGCCGCTCGGAGATGATTGTGTTATGGATAATGGAACGGGTGTCAGAGAGAAGGGCCACTGGGGTCAGGTGGGGCATACACCGCAGGGCGTGCAATTTATAGACATTTGACATAGAAGAAAAGGCTGAGTCTAGCAGGGCCAGACACAAATCCACAAATCTGTTGCAGGACTTGTCCACCCAGCTTGGGCACCCCAGACACAATTCCTTGTGCATTCATTCATTCATGTGTTCACTTTCTCAGTTGAGATCATTTATGGACCACCTCTTTGCTGGAGTAGGTGACAGGGACACAGACTAAGGACAAGCCCTTCAGCTGGGGAGCCCAGTCTTGCTCAGGAGGGAGACTCTGTTGTGCTATGTGTTCTAATAGACATTGAAGCACTTAACTCCCTCGAGGAAGATGGGTAAGAGAGACATCTATCTCAGAGCAAGGGCCCCCAAACAGACCTGAGATAAGGACTTGGAATCTGGAGGGGTTTTTTTTTTGCGGGGGGTGATTCCAGGAAGCACAGGAGAAAGAGTGCAGGGAAAGGAGAGGAGCCACTCCATGAGCAGCACGACTCAGGCCACTGAGGGTCTCAGGAGCCACGTGGAGCACAGCTCAGAAGTGTTCTCCTGGTGGCTGGGGAACCTGGGCCCTTACCCTCTGGCTCTCATCCCCTGCAGTATGAGAGCTGTCCCTGGCCTGTATTTGGTCCCCTACACTTGGATGTTGTGCTTCTGGAGAGACCCCACACATAAAAGAGGAGAGAGGGAGGGAAGAAGAAGGCTGCCCGTGCTTCAAACACTTCCCACTGCTGGACGACTCTGATGGCCAAGGAGACGTGGGTGGGGTAAATGGCATCTGCTGCAGGGTTTCAGAAGGGGTGACCCTCGAGCAGAGCTTGGAGGATGAGTAGGAGTTTTTAGCCGAAGCAGGCAGAGGAGCAGCGTGTCCAGGCAGCTGGGCAGAGAAGAACAGGGAGGTAGGATGCTGCTGGTGATCAGAAGGGGAGACATGTCTTGAGGGCCAGGAGAGCTCAGGAAGGTTTGTTTTAAGGCCCAAGAGGGGAGGGTTTTGTCAGCTTGTACAAGACAGGCTTTAGGCAACTGAAGTGGAAGAACTGAAGAAAGTAGGGGAGAGGAAGGAAGGGAGGGAGGATGCTGCAGAGAGCTGGCCCTGCAGAGTGGGGAGGGGTCCAGAGACCAGGAGGGGTGTCTTCCACCAGGGCAAGGCACCACTTTCCCTGGGGTGGGAGAGAAGCCGGGGAGGAGAAGGGAGTGTGTCCCACATGGCCTCATTTCCCCAGCGTGGGAAGGGCGGGCGACTGACAGCAGGTAAGGGCTGGGAGGCTGGAGTGAGGCTGGAGAAGGGCTGAGGCCTTGAACAGACCTTGAGGGTGAAGGGAGATGTAGGTAGGACGGAGGAGGGATGATGAGGCTGCGGCCAACCAAGGTTGCTCAGGTGACAGGTGAGCAGAAATGACATTCCGGGGCAGGTGCCTCTTCCCACCGTAGAGACGGAGGAGAGTTTAGATGCATTTGTTTTTCACAACAGAGCTTCCTCAGCTCCTGCTAGCCCAGGCTTCCCCTCTTGTTTGCAGAGCCTTCAGGCACCAATTCCTCCCACAGTGCTTTCTGCAGCCCCACTGTGTGCAGAAAACTGCTCAGCATTGGGGCCAGCCCTCAGCATGTGTGTTTCCTCAGCAGCTGCTCCAACGTCAGGATGGAGGAAGCAGAAAATCCATGGAGCCCAGGAAAAAGGGTTTTCAGAGGAGGTTGCAAGCTGACCGGGGACAGGAGCTCACTGACTTCTCACCTCCTTCCCATCCATTAGGCTTGGGACAGTGTGGGCCGTGTGGAGTAGTTGGGGGCTCTCACTGCAGCTCCCTTCTCCGTTGTCTTTGACCTGGGGCTACTAGCTACCCTCTCAAGGTCTCTACTAATTGGAATGTTAGGGTCTATCCACCCTACCTCACAGGAGCCCATGGAACCCTGTGCTGATGGACGGAGTACTCTTGGAAACTGATGAGAAAGGCTCAGATGTTGGCTCTCGTCATTATTTTTCTTCCTCAGTTTCTCCATCTGTAAAATGAATGGGCCTAGTACCCAGACATGCCCTGGCTCCCACAAGCCCTCACTTTGCAAAGGAATTGATAAAATCAAAGGCAGAGCCTCTCCAGTGCTGCTCTTTGGGCAAGTTCTCAGAAAAATTCTTATCTTTGCACAGCAACCACATTATTCTCAAGATAGATCTGAAAAAGGAGGGGGTGAGGAGAGAAGCTGAGATAGGAGGAGCTGGAGGAGATGGGTGCTTTGTCAGAACAGATGCAGGCAAACAAAGTGGGGGGATGGGAGGAACAAAGGACTCAGCAGGGGAGAGGCCAGAGCAGCCAGGATTCCTCTGACTTCCAAGGGTGAGGCAAAGGCTGGGCCTCAGAGAAGGGACTCTGCCCTCTGCTCTCTTCAAACAGAATGTATTAAGAGAATAAACAGCCCAAGAAAATGCATTGTGTGCTTTGAAATGAGCAGAAGATGGTATTTCTTGCTAGGCTCTCCCTCCCTGCCCCAGGGAGAGAGTAAGAGGGGAACTTAGGTGAGTTTCCTTTTTCTCAAATAGGAGTTTTCAGCTCCTGGCTCCTGCTGACTGAGGCCACCCTCCCCACATGGAAATCCAGTGGACAGGGATGACCTTGCCATGCTTCATGCAGGCCCACTGTGTGCCACTCTGCACCTGGAGAGGCTGTAGATGGAGGTGCTTGGTGGAGGCTGGGCATAAGTAGAGTCTGGATTGGGAAGGAAGCTTGGTGTAGGGCTGAAAAAATATTCAAGCAGCTAAGGTCATTTGGGGTTAGATTGGCTAGTGGAGTTTACACAAGCCTGAGCCAAGTGTCAGCAAAGAGATAAGTCTAGCCAGATTTGTGACTGGAGGCAGATCCAACCAGCCAAGCTCAGCCTAGAGAGCTGACCTCTAGCCAAACTGTGATACATGTTTTAAACAATGGATTTGGGGGCAGTTTTTTACACAGCAAAGCTGACTAATACAAGTGCCTCATATATGTCAGGCATTGTGTTTATCACAGGGGACATGCGGGTACAAAATCCACATGTCAACTGCCCTCTTGGAGTTTACATCTGATTGGGGAGGCAGACTATGAACAAACCACCGAAGAATAAGCACAAAACCTAAGATGAGGGAAATATGCTAGGTAGTTCCCCAGAAACAGATGAGGAGGTCAATGGCAAGTAGCCAGGGAGAGCCCCTCAAAGGAGGGGACAGATGTGCTAAGACCTGGATGATGGGAGAAAACTATATGAAGAACTGAGAAGACTTTTATGCAGAGGCAGGAGCAGATGCAAAGATCTTTTGTCACTGGGACTCATAGGCCAGTGATGGAAAAGACGGATAAGTGACTATAAGAACAACAAGAGTCAAAGCTAACATCTACTATGCATGTACTGTGAGCTATTCTAAACCCTTTACTCATCTCATTTAATCTTGGCAGCATACCAAAGAACAGTGTTAGTTGGAATTCTTTTGGTTGAAAATTACAGAGACCCAACTCAAACTGGTTTAACCAAGTAAGAATTTAATGGCTCACAAAAGTGGGAATAAATAGAGACAGTTTCAGGAAGAGCTGTATCCAGGAACTCCAATTAGATCATTGGAGATCTCGCCCTCTCCCTCCCTCTATCTCTCTTCCCTCTCTCCCTCTGCTTATTGGACTCCTTGTGGAGTCTCATCCTCTCCCTTTGTTGCTGGACTTCTTCAAGAGGAAGCAGGGAAAGGAGAAGTGAGAATCTCAAACATCGACAGCTCCAAGTTCACCTCATGCCACTTAGTGACCCTGGAGGGAAGAGAGAGCTGCTGTCTCCTAATATCTCTCTATATAAACCCAGGGGGGAATCAGGTTGGTCACACACTCACTCTTTGAACCTACCATGTGTGTAGGAAGTGGGCACTGTGGCTGGGCCAACCTGGGCCCTTCACTACCATCTCAAGAGACAAGGTACAGCTGTGACTGGGGATCTTATCAGAGTCCTATGGTCTGGGTAGCAGGTAACAAATAGTTCCCCAAAGACAGGATGGGGGGCAGCTATCAAAAGGAGGGAGGAAATAGGAGATGGACACAAACAGTAGATATAATTACTACAATTTAACAATTAAAAAGGCAGAGTCTGAGAGAAGTTAATAAGTGGCACTGATCAGCAGAATCTCAAACCTATCACTGCCCAACTCAAAAGACTCCACACTCCTTAGCACTAGGTCCCTAACCACTGAACCAGCCCCTAACCCAGGCCTCAATCCATGACTCAGACTCTCATGTCAGATGCTCAGGCCCTTGGAAGGTATGAGAGTTTACAAGCCTGTTCTGCACAAGGAATTTAGCAGGAGTCCACTTTTCTTTCCCTTGCACGGTGTGTAGAACTCACTGCCCCAGGCAGGTTCCTTTTGTCTGAGCAGTGAGTATCTCAAAGGGCATACAGACCACAGGTGCTATTGCCAAGGGTGACGTTAGCCAGAGTTAGAAGAAACATTTTGGGCACTGAAGTATGATCTATTGTCATTTGAACAAACTGTCCAGCGAATGCATGGCTCAGACACCCAGACACAATCAGAGCATTGCTCCCCACTCCTTGGTTCTTCTCCTGAGCTACTTCCCAGCAGCCAGACCCTCCTGGCTCTCCTGCCATTCCCAATCTGTCCATTCCATTTAGGAAGGATTCCAGACATCAAATCCAGAAAGATCTTAGGGACCCTCTGGTCCAACCTTCCTTATTTAGCAGATGAGGAAACAGAGCCCAGAGAGCCCCAGGCACTTGTCCCAGGTCATAGAGTGAAACATGAGCATATTATATACCAGGCTCTGTGGCAGGCACCTCTACAGAGCTGACCTCATTTATTTCTCATGTGACAGCCCTGTGAAATGGATACTATTATCTTCTGTTTTAGTTATAGAGAAACTTAATCAGAGAGGTTAACTGCTTACTGAAAGTCACACAGCTAGTAAATAACAAAGCTAGGTTTCAAAGACATTTCTTTGTTATAAAAGCCCAAGCCCTGAACTGCTGTGTGGTTAGTCGACCAGCAGTTCCTCTTCCCTCAGCTCCTGCCCTCTCATGTCCTCTAGACGAGTCTGCAGCCTCGTGTCCCAGCCTCCCCCATCATCTGGCTTGCAGGGAGCTTCAGCTTATGGGCGGCTGGAGAGGAAGGTTGGAGTAAGAGAGGTGCCATTAGTTCATTCATTCTTTTTTTTCTGGTATATTCAAAAGAAAGATGTTTCTGCTTCTCTGGTGGTTCCGGCTCTGACAGGGGCCAGCTGCGGCTGCCCAGGGCTTAGGTGGCTCTGGCTGCACTGGGTGCAGGGAGTGATTAAACCACCAGCAGCGGCAGCCTCAAAGGAAGTAGCACATGCAGTCCTGAGCTCTGCAGCACCTCCCCCTCCTCCCCTTTGTTCCTCAGCCCTGGGGAGGGGGCAGCAACTTCCTGAAGTTCTGGTCTGTGGGTTGTCTCACCCTCTCCTTCGCTCTTTAAGACAGTTATAGGCACTTCCCTGAATCAAATCTCCCAAGTGCACAATCTCTCTTGTGGTTTCCCTAAACGTTAGAATACTTATCACTAGTGGTGATCCAGGAAACTAATCATGAAGAATGGAACTGGGGGCTACACATAGTGGTTCATGCCTATAATCCTAGCACTTTGGGAGGCTGGGGCTGGAGGATCACAGGAGCCCAGGGGTTTGAGGCTGCCATGAGCTATGATCATGCCACTGCACCCTACCATGGGCAATGAAGCAAGACCCTGTCTTAGGAAAAGAACAAAGAATGGAACTTGGACATCAATTGTATGATATGCAATGAAGACCCCAATACCAGGAAGACCCAATACCAGGGAGTCTGGTACTACCTGAGATGCACTGGCATCAAAATTACTTAAATTATCGCCAGTGGTTGTCTGGGATAAAAGGCCCATTGAAGGCAGGATTTTAGGTAGCCCAAGAGCTAACTGGGCCATTATGGTAATGTTAATAACTATTCATGGAAACTCCAAGGTTTGCCTGGGGAAAAGCATATTGTTGCGTGGGTGGGTGAGGCGGCCAAGGAGTCAGAGCCATATTGGAAAGGGCTGTCAGCACTCAAAGGAGGGAGTGAGGGACATTCTGTGGGGTAGCAGACTACGGAGTAGGGTACCCAGTTTGTATTAATACCCAGGGGAAGTCACGCTGGCAACAGGATGGAGACAGAGGTAAAGGAGGACACGACAAACATCAGGAAGAAATGTTTCCTGGGCGGCGCCTGTGGCTCAAAGGAGTAGGGCACCAGCCCCATATGCCAGACGTGGCGGGTTCAAACCAAGCCCCGGCCAAAAACTGCAAAAAAAATAAATAAATAAAAAGAAAGAAAGAAATGTGGCCTGCGGGGGTGGGGGAGGAGTGCTGAGGCCAGAAAATCTGGGACACAGCCCTGCTCTGCCTCTTTCCAGCTGGGTGACCTTAGACAGAGCATTTAACCTCTCTGAGACTTCAGAGAGTGGCGGTCACAGCACCTGCTCTGGGAGATGGCAGGAGGCTTACACGAGTGCTCTGTAGAAAGCGTTTGGTTCTTAGCATCACAGATGGCTGCAGCCCTCCTTGCTGCTGTCACCACGGAAGCAATTCTGGGAAGCAGACTTTGGGCCCAGCCCCCAGGCACTCCCTACGACCCCATCCTGCCAAGGCTACCTGTCCCTGAGTGATGAGGAATGGCTGGAGCATGAGAGCCAGCTCCTGGAGGCTACAGAGGGGAGGGGGAGGGGATTGCATCAGTGAATGTCCTGGCCCCAGGAGCGACCATGGGTGGAGGGAAGCTGCTGGCAGAAGTAATCTTATACCCTGAAGGAGTTTGCAAAGACAGCTGGAGAGACAGGAGAGGCCAGGGCACTCCACCTGCCACTGTAAGTCTGGGGGACCTTGTGAAAGCCTCTCTGGAAGAGGGAGGGAGGTGGCATCAGCCCTGTCCTACCAGGAGCTCCTGGGGCATTGCTCACAGTAGTCCAGATGCTCCCAAATGTGGCTCCCAGGAACTGGGCAATGAGTCTCACTAACTGAGCCCTGGGGGCCCCATCCCAGACCTTGGCCTTCACACTCTCATTTCTCTCCCATCCACACTGCCCAGTGGCTGGGGTATGACCTGCCGGAGAGAGGCCTGCCCATACAGTGCCCATGGAGCTGCCTGGCCCCTCCAAGTCATGAGAGCCGGGGGTCCAGGACATGGGTCCAGAACAAGCTGGGTGTGTGGGAGAGAGACACTGGGGAAGTCACAGCCATGGCCCTCAGAGCTGGCGAGGACTGAGCGACCCTCCCCATGGAAGGTGGAGCCACCTTTGCAGAGCCCTCAAACTCGGCAGCCAGGAAGACGTCCAGGCCACTCAGTCCCAGCTCCTCCCAGTTCAAGAATCTGGCCGAAGAAGCGGGAGTCAGAGCCAAGACTGGAGACCAGGGCTACAGACTCTCAGTCTAGTGCTGGGCTCACGATGCCTCCCCGTGCCCATTTGTCCTTTGGCTCCAAGCTGGTATCGACTTGGCCCCAGATAGCACCTTCTGGCACAGTTAGGTGTGTGTCTCATTCATAGTGTGATGTCTGGTTTTTATTTAAATGAACAGCACGGGGAGGACAAATGACAAAGCATAGAGACAGGCACGTCTTGTGAGGTCCGGAGTGTCCACCCCACCCCGGCACTCACTCCCCTGTCAGTTCTGAAGCAGAAACTCAAGGACAATTAGATTTTACATATTTTCTTTTTTATACTTCAATAAATATCTCCTATGAAAACCAATCGGCATTTTCTCCACTTAATGCATAATAGCTAGTCTTATAAATCTAAATTATCCCTATAAATCTAAATTAAAGGCCTTGGTTTAAATGTATTCAGGGCACACAATTAATAAAGTGCCCGCACATCACCATTACTAATCTGTTTACTCCAAGCCACACTCTAATTTTCAAAGGAGTTTCTCTTCCCCATGTGTGGGTGGGAGGAAGGCGGGGCCCAGGTGTCTCTGGATAGTTTCCAGGCTGCCTTGGACGTTCCCGCATGGACCTCAGGGTGCCCATCCTGGGAGACTCTCTGGGGTTCTCTGGCTCCCCAGCCTCAGGTGGGGCCTTTTAGGATGGATGGTGTGATAGTTAAGGGGCCTCTTAGAGGCCCTAGTAGTGACCCCACTGTCTCCCCAGGCCAAGGTCTGGTCATCACCCCCAGCTGCCCCCTCTCACACCCACATCTAATGATAACACATCCTCTTTCTCTCCCCTGCACCTAGTTTGCCCTTCCCACCAGGCCCTCTGTCCATCCCAGCTGTCCCTGCCTTGGGCCGAGCCAGGCTATGGTGTCCAGCCTGGGTGACAGCAACAGCCTCCTACTTCATTGCTGGCCTGAGCTGCGTCTCTCCTACTACAGCCCCTTCCACATGATAGTGTTGAAATCTTTCTAAGATGCACATCCTGGCCGAACTTCCCAAGGCTTCCTGTCCCACAGGGTACCCCATGGCACTCACGGTCAAGGCCAATGTGTCTCCTGAGGTCCCTTGGGGTTCACCCCTCCCCAAGTACCTGCCTTGGTCACATTGACCCCCAGATGGACCATCCCCTGACTATCCCTTACCCCACCATTCAGCTGACCTATTGCAATCTGATGGCTATGCCCCAGCGTCCAGCTCCCAACCTCAGAAAGAAGGGTCCTTTGCCTCCATGGAAGGACAAGCAGGTAAGCACTACAACCCAAGTCCCCAGAAGGTGTTTTGGGCCAAGGCTCCTGCTCTTCCCTCAAGTGACTTCAAAATTATTTCAGAAGGAAGCATTGGAACCCCCTGCCATGGGTGGGGAAGAATCATTATTCCACAAACGAAGACAAGACTTCAACCCCTGCTTTGCAGCAAACTCCTGGGTCCCACCCTCTGGCATCAGCCCAGGGGTACATTGAACTCTAAGTACCTTCTGGGACATGTCACCTTCTCTGGGATGTGGCTGCAGGGATAAGCCCCTCTGTCTGGGACGTGGTTAGAGGGAGCACACCCAGGCAGGGAATTGAGAGCAGAGAGTCATGGTTGACTAAAGACAATCCTGTCCCTGCCGGAAAGGATATACTACTGACTGTCTAGATATGCCTCTACTCCTTCCCTGTAATTCCTCCTGCTCCACTCACCCCTGGATCTTTCCAGTAAGCTCCCAAGGAGGACGTGCAGGTAAGGGAGGCTGATTCTCCCCAGGCAAGTTGATGGAGGCATCCCTGGTTCTGCCCTGGGCCCAGACGAGGATGGGAGACCCAGACGGGTAAACGCACAGCTCGGCGTCCTGCGGTGAGATGATCAGGGCTGTGGCCTCTCGGTCTTGTCACCGGTACAGCCCCACTCTGAGCTCAGGTTGTTTACTTGTTCTAATTAACATCACTGAGAATTAAACTGTACACCCCAACATGGGCTTGCTCCCCGGAGAGCGTTCTGGCTCAAATACTGATTAAATATGAAACAGTTCCCATCCTCCGAGCGGGAGTCAGTGATGCACAAACCAGAGATGGAAGCTGTAATTACTAGCTGATTATGCAGTGTGAGTTATTAAAAGATAAAGTAAAATGAAAACCAACATCTCCCAAATAAAAACAATTAACAACACTCTCCATTATTTCTAAATGACTCAGAGAGAAAAGCGTGTTTTTACATGTAGTCCCCCCCTCCCCATTCTTACCATCCCACATATTCACGTAGGTCATTTGCTAAGCTCCTGCCTACGCCGTGCCAGGCATGTGCTGGGGACAGGATGAAAAGCAAACAACACAGACTAGGTGTCGCCCTCCTGGCGCTCACAGTCAGGAGGGGACAGGGCCTTTTAAGGAAGAGTCATATAGATAAATGTATAATTACACCTTGGGTGTGGACAAGCACGCCCTGCTCAGAGACGATGTCAGAGGATAATGGGAAGGACTAACTCAGATGGGGGTGATGGTAGGAGCTGATATTGAAGGGGAGACCTGAAGAAGGTAGTTACCTGTAGCAGGGCAGGGCAGAGCAAGAGTGGCCCGTGCAAAGGCCCCAGGGTGGGAAGGAGTGTGGGGGAAAGTAGAAAGGCCCCGGGGAGTGTGTGGTGAGGGGCAGATGAGGAAGGAGAGGAGCAGCAGCCAGACCCCAATTCCATTGCCCCCAAAGCCTGAATACTATGGGGGCCCTGTCAGAGCCCACCTTCTCCTTGCAGGGATCACTATTGGGAGGATCCAGGGTGGGTAGGTCAACCTTCAGAACAGAAGTGGGTGAAGCCAGGGAGGAGCCAAGAACCCCCTCAATCCCTGGGAGAGCTCCAATCTGAGCCCTGCCCATCCCACCAGTCCCCAGAGCTGCCCACCTGGGTGCACACATCTGATCTGGAATCCCCAGAGCTGCTCACCCTGCTGCACACCCCTAATTTGAGGCCTGCAGAGCTGCCCACCCTGGTGTACACATCTGATCTGGGGCCCCCAGACCTGCCCACCCTGGTGCACACACCTGACCTGCGGCCCCCAGAGCTGCCCACCCTGGTGCACACACCTGATCTGGGGCCCTGCCCAAGACCCCTGTCCTGACATCTGGGAGGAGGTTGGTGCATTTGATGACTGACAAAACGCACAGGCATTTTCTCCCTGTGCTGGTGCCCTCCTGATTTTCATCAAGAACAAGTGGGGCTGAGGATACTGGATTTATGGTTAGCCCCACACATCAGCGGGGTGTGGATCTTGCAGCCTGGCTGACATCTACACAGGCCCCTCTGTGATGATCTGGTCCTCCTGCTGGCTATGACCTGGCACTCACCCCGGACAGGACAGTTCTCAAGCCTTCTCTTTCCAGGGACCAGATCAGGGTGGGGGTGGCGCTCAGCTCCAGCCAGATGACTCTGGTTGGCATGAAAATGGGTGGCTGGGGAAAGCTGTCCCTGAGCAGGCTCTAGCCTCAGCCCCCTGGTCCTCCCACCACCACTCCCACTGGGCAGGTGAAAGCCACCCTTCGCTGCTTCAGAGCCACTTGGGTGCCCTGTAGAGATACAGCTGACCTTTGCCCACCAGCACCCACTGCTCCACAGTGTCAGAACCTTTCTTTGGGAACTGCCCTTCAAAACCTACTTAGTTGCTGTGATTTTGTGGGGCTGATTGAGGCTTGACCAGGCAGTGTCCCCATTCCCAGTGCAGTGACTGGATCGGTGATGGCACATGACCCAAGCTGAGTCAAGGAGACTCACTGCTGAAGTTTTGGCTACAGTGGTGAGAAGCGGATCCTCTGGATATTCTGGGGGCAATAGAGGGGCTAGAATAAGGCTTGGAGGATTCCACAGAGGGGATCTGAGTCCTGGTGGCATCAGTTGGTATCTGAGTCCTGGTGGCATCAGTTAAGAACTTGGGTCTCACAAAGGCACACTGTGGTTCTGCCACATGGCACGTGGCAAATAGTAGGTACCCAGCAAACACTTCCTAGGGGCTGAAAAGCCCATCCTTCTGGGAACAGTAGGGCAGTCAACCATCAGTCCCTAACAGAGACCCTGTGGGGGCCAGAGAGGCATGCAGGAAGGGGGATACAAGAACTATCTCTGCCTCTGGCGTGATGGGGCCTAAGCCCTGGCTTTAGAGCAGCGCCCTAACCTGGCTTCTCCTTTGGATTACCTACGGTTTTGGGAGGACACCTGTGCTAGCCCCAACCCACCCTATCCCTGCACACAAGGCAGGGGCAATTGTAGGGTGTCTTGATCAGAGGGAAGAAGGGATACGGGGCCCAGGGCCTACCCATTCTGCTCTGGAGGCCTCAATCTCAGGCGGGGCAGGCCTGGGCACCCACCTGGAGCTGGCTGTGGTAGATCGTGGCTACTTGCCTGCACTTCACCCCTTGTGTGAGTGTTTAGGGGATGCTGAAGGGCCATGTGGGATCTCTAGACCTCTCCTCTGCGGCTTCCACTGTGCCCCCCCATCCAGCACCCACAGTTCCCTCTGGCCCTGTCCATCCTCCAAGCTGGGGCCCCACAGCACAAGTAGGCCTTAGTAATCATTAGTCCCTCTTTCTTACGGTAGCAAAATACCTGCAGCAGCCTCTGAAATGAAGACATACTCACTTCTGCCATCTTAAAACAGACCTGCAGTATGTAAACATGCCCACACTGGTCTTTCCTCATACTCCACATGAAATAATCAAAGACTCCCCCAGACACTATACACTGTCAGGGACCTGGGTGAGATGTGGCTTCTGTTAGACCAGGGGTTCTCACCCCTGGATCAGAATCACCGGGGGAGCTAGGAAAACTGACCCATGCAGCCCTCCCCCCAGGTGTTGCTTTAATTAGCCTTGAGTGATGCCAGGACCTCCGCAGGTGGTTCTAAGGCTGAAATGCTGCTGAGAATGCCCGGCAGGTGTCCACGGCATTGTGGGTATTCCAGCCGGGTCCCAGGAGTGTCTGGACAACCCCTGACAGCCCCTGCTCCCACCCCTCCCCTCTCTGCCAGGGTTTCACGGGGAAGCAGCTAACCCAAAGGGGCTATCGCAGAGTGGAAATCGAGGTGCAACGTCCTGGTGGCTTCATGCTGCGTCGGTTCAGCTAAGCAGGGACCCTGTTTCTGGAATTCTCTTCCCCACGTGGTTCTGAGTCAGCCCTGTCCAGAAGAGGTACTATGTGCATGTTCAGAAGAGAGAGGCGGAAGCCATGCCCTTTACCCTCCGAAGGTTGTGTCTGGGCAGCAGGCACAAGGCAGCTCCACCTGCCGCCTCCTGGAGTTGCCGTGTGTGCACTTCCCCCAGCTTCCGCCTCCCCTCCTCTGGTTGCTCTGGGTCCAGGCTGGGCTCCGTGGTAGAGGCCGCCTGCCTCTCCGCAGGTCACAGGCCAAGGCGTTGGAAGTGAGAGGCAGATAAGGGTTCCAAGGTGTCTCTCCGTCGGTCCCAGCTCTCGGTTCTAGTTTGTCCTTAGGTTTTGTTTTGGCCTCACATCCACATCCATATCTTCCCCGACTCCCTGCACAGCTGGCCTACGGCAGCTTCCAGCTCCAGGTAGAGGGAGAGGCAGTAAACAGCCTCCCCCGGCTGCCCCACCAGCCGCACCATTGCATTTGGCTAGCCCCTCCTACAACCCAAACAACCCCACCTTTTTCTAAGCATTTTTGTTTTCTGATTGGCCCTTGACTAATAAACAGTCTTATTAACAGGTAGACAGCGCCTGATGCGGCTGCCCTCCCACCCTAACTGGAGCCTCTGGTAAATCCCAGCTCAAGTCCTGTGCCCATCAGTGTCCCATGTGCCCTCAGCGTCACTTCTTGCCCTTTCCCTGGCCTGCATCTCAGGGATCCCTGCCTGCCCTTGGCCCTCTGGCCTCCCAACAGCTGAAGCTATAGGAGAAGCAATGGGAGATACCAGGGGCTTTGCTCCCACCTGCTTCAGGAGCTGCCTCTCCTCTGTGGTTCCAGAGCTCTCTGGACCTTCTCCCTCCTCTCTGGCTCAGGGCTCTGGGCTCTCCCTGGAAATGCCACCCAGCTCCGTGTCCCTTCAGTCCTGGGGCACTGGTTGTCTCCCATTATTGCTGTGTTCCAGGCAGCCTGGTTGTCTGTTTTAACTCCCTGGTGCTTTCATATCCTGCAGAACCAATGCCCGGCATGAATCCTCTGTCTGGTGTGGTTCCCTGTTTGCTGACCACGCTATGACTGAGCTCAAAGTGAGGCTTGAGTAAGATCTCTGGCTTCCCCCAACCCCGGCTTGATGGTGGCTGAGTCTGCAGAACTGACTTGCCTCTAGGCTGGGCGGTGGAACAGGAAGAGTGGAAGGGAGGGAGCTGGGCCAGCCACCATCACCTCCCATGCACCCCAGGAGCCACGCCTCCATGGCTCCTTGGCCCTTGGACCTCCTGGTAGCTTAAGCTACAGGACCCTTCTTGCTGGTGATGGTTGACCCATCAGTTTCCCACCTCTGATCAACCAGATCCACACTTCTCCCTTCCCTGGGGAGTGGGACAAGATATTAGAAGTGCAGCAGAGGTGGGAATGGCACAGAATAAAGGTCATAAGTTTCCTCCCAAATAGTAGCAATGACTCAGACTGTGACAGTGGCTTAATTAGTGATTATTGGAAACACTAAGCAGGGCGTCACGGTTATTGATTTCAATTGGGAGGTGAACTAAGCCTCTGGGAAGTGCTACTTTCAACACAGAACTTGGAGGAGAGGTCAGGGAAGCTGTGGGTTCTGTGTTGGGGGGCACAGGAGGAGAGGAGCACAGAAGACCCAGTAGCACTGTAGGGCAGGTGGCAACAAGGACAGAATTTTGAAGTCAGAGAGTGTCAAAGATAAATGATCTCGGACACCATACAGGGCAGGACTGGGACAAGTGCTGCAGATGTGGGCAAAGGCACACAGCAGGATTTTTCTAAGATTACTAAGGAGCCTTGAGTAGCAGAATAACAAAATCATAATTTCTTAAAGCCTTAGACTCTTAGGGCATCTTATAGTCTTAGAATAATGGAATCATTGGATCTCAGAGTCCTCAGTTTTTAAAACTCCAGCGATTTTGAATCTTAGATTGCTCAAGGCTATCACACCCAGGCCCCCTCCTCCTAGGTATGAGAATATGCACTCCGTGCTCAGCGCTTTGCACACATTATGTCATTTAGTCCCCATGACAACCCTGGGAAGTAGAAACTAATAGTTTGCCTGATTTTCCAGATGAACAAACAGAGGCTTAGTGAGGATAAGTCAGTTGCTAGAGGTCAGATGCCTGGAGGCAGCCTGGCCAGGACTCAGCCCAGACCTCTCAGCCCCTGAAGCTCATGCTCTCAGCCTCTCTGCTGATTTGCCTCCTCCTGTGAGGCCTCTCTTCTGATGCTAACCTGTCCCCTGTGCACACCTCTAGTAACGGGGAGCTCACTGCTCCTCCCTAGGGCT
>CAUYRH010087623.1:0-14517 GCA_963574655.1 Perodicticus potto
GCCTCAGATGTAGTGAACTAGAGGTAGTTTAGCAGAAATTATCTAGAATGAAGCAAGCAGAGACAAAAGGATGGAAAATATAGGTAGGAGGGTTATGTAACAGAGGATCCAGTGAATCTTTGGAGTTTAAGAGTAAAAAGGGACAAACAGAATGGAGGAGAAGAGATTTTTGATGGGCAAATGGTTGAGAATTTTCTAAAACTGACTAGTTATTCAAACCACAGATTGAAGAAGCCCCACGAAACCAATGAAGAATCTCTGAAAAGGAAACTGGGCCTAAACACATCATAGTAAAACTGACAAAAAACCAAAGACAGAATATCTCAAAGTAGTCAGAGTAAAACAATGTCTGACTGACAGCTTAGTTATCAGCAACAAGCTTCAAAGTGCTGAGAATGTAGCTGGCAGTGGAATCCTCTATTCAGTAACAATATCCTTCGGGAATAAAACTACACCAACTGACAGTGTAACTTCACTAAAGCCAATTTAAAAGGGTGTTCAGTTAGCATAAAAGAAAAGTGATCTAAGTGGAAGTTCAGAGATATAGGAAGGAAGGAAGTCTGTGAGTACATCGGAGGGAGTGCTGATGAAGAAAAGTAATAAGAAATGGCTCATGGACTTAAATATCCATACATGAAATTTTCGACCTACTCCGTTTCCGACCTAGGCCGGTTCACCCCTCCTTAGGGCAACCTGGTGGCCCCCCGCTCCCGGGGGGTCACCATATTGATGCCGAACTTAGTGCGGATACCTGATCGGCATAGCGCACTGCAGCCCAGAACCCCTGGACTCAAGCGATCCTCCTGTCTCAGCCTCCCGAGTAGCTGGGATTACAGGCACGCGCCACCGCGCCCGGCCATACATGAAATTTTCAAATGTACAATATTACACAATACCACAACTACAAGGAACTGTCGTTTTAACAATAAACTGAACTGCAGTAACATTGCAGATTTGTAGCAAATAAATAGGTAGGTTTAATAGATGAAAGGTTTCTAAGGTTCTGACATCAGGAAGGAGAGTAGAGGTAAACGTTAACATTATAGACTCCACATGTTAAGAGATTCGTGTTGTATTTCCTAGGGTATTCAGTAAAAAGAGAAGTGTAATTCCTCATTATGGAAGAAAGAATGGAATGATAAATTGTTTTTTACAGCAATAAAGACTAGAAAAATGAATTGCCAGACAGATTGCGTAGGAAATGGAAGCTGTAAGAGAAAATCCAGAAAGTGGGACTTCTCCAACTTTTACCCCCCTTAAAGAAATCAGTGTTACGGATAATTAGGGATGGGAGAGTACTTGAGATAAAAGATACTTGAGAATGCAGGTAAATTCTGATTACGTTTTATAGGAGCAAGTCGCGTATAGAAGACATTTTAGAGGTCAAAGGGGAAAGAGTTTATTAAGACAATTAAAAGGGAAATCCAGAATATGAAAGGGGTAACTCACATGCTTACTCAACAAGATTCATGCCTGATATATATAAACTAATAAAGAGAAAAATAATCTAGAAGATAAAGTTGAAGAGCTACTTCCCTAAAAGATTTCATCTGGCCATAAACAAATGGAAATGGGAAATGCACATGAAGGCTAAATGCAATAATCCCATATTCCCTCAGTCTAGCAGAAGATGTGGAACAGAGGGAGCTCTCACTGCTGAGTGAAGATTGGTCTAACCATTTGGAAAGCACAGCCAAGGGGGATCCTTTTATGAGATCATCTCTTCCCCTGCATAGGACTCCCCAGGGCCTTTTCAACTCAAAGTCCTTGGTGGAAAAGGGACTTAATTTCCAACTGTTCAAAAACTCTCTTATCAGAGAGTTCTTATCTAACACCTCCCTCACCTGCACTTTGTTCTTTCCACTTGCTCAGCTTTTCTTCTTAGCAAATTTTTTTTTTTTTAAAGAGTCAGGGTTTCCAGAGCTGTGTGACGCCAGGGCACTCCACAGAGGGCAGTGAAGTGAGACTCTGTCTCTACAAAAAAAGAGAGACAGTGCTTCTCACGTTGTTGCCCAGGCTGGAGTCCTGTGGTGTCAGCACAACTCACTGCAACCTTGAATCCTGGGCTCAAGGGATCTGCCTGTCTCAGCCTCCCTGTAGCTGGGTCTATAGGCGTGAGTTGCTGTGCTCACCTGGCCTCTTCATAGCACTCTGACTTCCTGACACGTGTGTTTGGGTTGTCTGTCTTCTCTTAGTAAAAGTTTTATGAGAGTGGTGTCTTTGCTGCCTGCTGTATTTCCTAACCGAGAACAGGACCTGGCATATATTGTGAGTGGGGCTTTTTACAGGAGGAGCCATTGAAAGAGATTTGTAGGCAGGGCCTTCATGTCAGTGTGGGCTGCTGTTAAGTAACTTGTATTTGTTGTCCTGCAATATAAATATTTATTTAAAATTTTTATTAACATTAGAATTATAGGTGTGGGTTGTTTGTAATTGATGTAGACTCTATTCTAATGTTAGAAATTTACTGACTCATACCCTCATTAATAGATAGGAAAAGAAGTGGAAGTTACTAAATAACAGTTGAAATGATATATATAGATACTACATAAAATGCAGGTATTTCTAAGTTAAATACATATATTCCTATTTGAGTACTTTTCTTTTGTTGTCTTTCTCTAAGTGGGAGCTGGTGAGGTGGCCAACTTCGCTGCATATGCATTTGCACCAGCCACGCTAGTGACTCCACTAGGAGCTCTCAGTGTCCTAGTAAGGTAAGGGCACACTAACCTGGAAACAGTGCTCACTGCTACCCAATTACAGGTGTTGAACATAGTTCACATTTCAACAACTTTGAAGACTTCTGTGCCGTGGGCTATGATTGTGGGAGGAATAGCTGTGTAAGCTACTGCTTTGTGGGAGAAAATGCTTTGTCTTGCTTGTATTTGGAATCAGCACTAGCTTCACTTCGGTTTCAGTTGCACACGCACTTTGGCAGGGTAGATCTCTATGCCTGGCCTGGGTGCTCATTTTGAAGAAGCAGAAGCTTCTTGTTGTCCTGTTTGTTAGTTTAATTAGTAGCTCAAGCAACCAATCCCATATTGAAATAGCGTTTTTTTCTTTGTTTTTATTTTTTTTTGAGACAGAGTCTCACTTTGTCGCCCTTAGTAGAGTGCTGTGGTATCATAGCTCACAGCAACCTCAAACTCCTGGGCTTCAGAGATCCTCTTTCCTCAGCTTCTCAAGTAGCTGGGACTACAGACACCCGCCACAACGCCCTGCTACTTTTTGTATATGGTTGTCATTGTTGTATGGTGAGCCCTAGCTGGATTTGAACCCGCCAGCTCCGGTGTATGTGTCTAGTGTTCTAGCTGCTTAAGCTATAGGCGCCGAGCTTTGGTCACTCTTCTTAAAGTTGATTGATAGATATTTTTATCTTTTTAAAATTTTTTCTTTAACCAAGAAACTGTGTGTAAAATAAGAGTTAGGGTACAAGTGATTGACCCCTTCCCTTTACTTTTCTTTATATTGACTCTTATGTTTATGAGTTTATACTGTTTTCTTTTTAGGGTTGGATAAAACCAGCTATAAGTTGGCTTGGCACCTGTAGCTCGGCGGCTAGGGTGCTGGCCACATACGCAGAGGCTGGTGGGTTCAAACTCGGCCTGGGCCTGCCAAACAACAATGACAACTACAACAAAAAATAGCCAGGTGTTGTGGTGGGTGCCTGTAGTCCCAGCTAGTAGGGAGGCTGAGGCAAGAGAATTGCTTAAGCCCAAGAGTTTGAGGTTGCTGTGAGCTGTGACGCTATGGCACTCTACTGAGGGCAACATAGACTGTCTCAAAAAAAAAAATTAAAGAAAAACTAGCTATAAGTTATTAAACCTGATCATTTAATTAATAGGTAAATTATATACAATTAAATGAGTACCCAGGGGTGATGCATTAGCAGCCAGGAGGAATAAATTAAAGTTGAGCAAATTTTTTTTTTTTTTCTTTTTTTGAGCCAGAGCCTCAAGCTGTCACCCTGGGTAGAGTGCTATGGCCTCACAGTTCACAGCAACTCAACAAGTAGCTGAGACTACAGGCGTGTTCCACAACGCCAGCTATTTTTAAGTTGTAGTTATTGTTGTTTGGCAGGCCTGGGCTGGATTTGAACCCTCCAGCTCCAGTGTATATCGCTGGCACTCTGGCCACTTGAGCTACAGGTACCGAGCCAAAGTTGAGCAGATTTTAAGCATTAGATTGGGTATAAATTCTTTTCCTTTTTCCTTATTCTTTTCTTTTGTTTGTTTGTTTGTTTTTGAGACAGAGCCTCAAGCAGTCGCCTTGGGTAGAATGCGGTGGCATCACAGCTCACAGCAACCTCCAACTCACAGGCTCAAGCTATTCTCCTGCCTCCGCCTCCCAAGTAGCTGGGATTACAGGCTCCTGCCACAACACCTGGCTATGTTTTTGGTTGTAGCCATCGTTGTTGTTTGGTGGGCCTGGGCTGGTTTCGAACCCACCAGCTCAGGTGTGTGTGGTTGGCGCCTTAGCCACTTGAGCCACAGGTGCTGAGTCCAGAGTTTTCTTTAAATACACAGTCTTGCTCTGTTGCTCAGGTTAGAGTGCAGTGGTGCAATCTTAGCTCACTGCAGCCTCAAACTCCTGGTATCCAGCAATCATCCTGCCTTAACCTCCTGAGTAGCTGGGACTATAAGTGCATGCCATCATGGCCAGCTAATTTTTGTATGTTTAAAATTTTTTTTTGTATGTTTTAAATTTTTAGGGGTCTTCATATGTTGCTCAGGCTGGTCTTGAACTCCTAGGCTCAAGGAATCTCCCTGCCTTGGGCTCCTGCTCGGATTATATACAGACTTGAGCTACTACACCTAGCTGTATATAGATTCTTAGGACATAAATTTGGACAAACTAGTTCTTTATCATAAATTTTATACTAACCCATTGAAGTAGAAAAATGGTAGTAGTGTTTAATGGAGCAGATGATTCCCTAGAATTTTTTTTTTTGAGAGAAAGCCAGGATATTCACAAGCTCAATGTTTTAGTTTGAGTTCAGTGGTTTAAATTCCAAGTTGTGTTATTATTTGAAAATGAGAAAAGTAAAGTTCTTGATCTTTTTTTCCTCCCCATTTTAGTGCCATTCTCTCTTCATACTTTCTAAGTGAAAGACTTAATCTGCATGGGAAAATTGGGTGTTTGCTAAGTATTCTGGGATCCACAGTTATGGTCATTCATGCTCCAAAAGAAGAGGAGATTGAGACCTTAAATGAAATGTCTCAGAAACTGGGTGATCCAGGTAAGAAAAAAGAAAAGCTTTATTAGTTTTAACTCTTAGTTTTTACTATAATCAGAATTTAATTTGCATATATAAAGAGATAAATGTCCTATATGGCTTATTATGACAAATCGCAGTCAGGTTCCCCACTGCCTCCAGCCCTTAGCCTTTCATATCTTTCTCTTTTTCTTTTCATTTCATTTCTTTTTCTTTTTTTTTTTTTTTTTGAGGCAGAGTCTTACTATGTCACCCTTGGTAGAGTGCCATGGCATCAGCTCACAGCAACCTCAAACTGTTGGACTTAAGTGATTCTCTTCCCTCAGCCTCCCTACGTAACTGGGACTATGGCTGCCTGCCACAATGCCTGGCTATTTTTTGTTGTTTCTCAACTCAACTGTTGTTGCAGTTGTCGTTGTTTAGCTGGCCCTGGCTGGGTTCGAACCCTCCAACCTCCATGCACGTTGTCAGCACCATAACCACTGTGCTATGGGTACGAGCCAGCCTTTCATTTCTTTTCTACTCTCAGTAATTTCAAACACATTAGTTAGTGTTGTTTCATCTCCTTTGATACTTCCCTCCTAGATCTTCTGTTGGCTCTCAGTCTAGGCTGTGTCTTGAGGCTGCTAGCAGCTGTTATCTGGATTTTCTTTCATTAGCATCCTAGGCATTCCCTTGACTATTTACTTTTTCTTGGATCACTTCTTTTCTGAAGCCTGGGTTTGCTTCATCATTTTGGTGGTGCCACTTTAGTGCTAGATGGGAAATGGCACTGAGATGAATGTTTTTGAGACCCGATGTATCTCAAAATGTCTTTCTTTAACCTACCATGTCGAGTTGAGAAATGAAGGGCAGGTGATTCTTTATCTTTCATGTTGTCAGATTATTTTGTCTTTGAAACAATATAGGATGTTCCCTTTGTCCTTGGGGTTTGAAATTTCCCCCTAAGATGCCTAGCTATGGGTCCATTTTTGTGCATTGTGCTAGGTATCAGATAGATATTTTTTTTTCTTTTTTTTTGTGGAGACAGGGTGTCATTCTGTCATCGAGGCTGGAATGCAGTGGCATCATCACACCCCACAGCAGCCTCAAACTCCTGGGTTCAAGTGATCCTCCTGTCTTAACCTCTCAAGTAGCTGGGACTGTGGGCACATGCCACCACATTTAGCTACTGTATTTTTCCATACATAATGCACATGTTTTTGCCTAAACTTTAGAGAAGAAAAGTATGTGCAATATGCATGGCTAGTACTAATTCTGTATCTATAGAAATGTTTTTAATTCTTTTATTTATGCTTATGCATTAAAAATGTAACATTAGAAACCAATAATGATATCCACATAAAAGTAATACTCGGAGGGTGGCGCCTGTGTCTCAGTCGGTAGGGCGCCAGCCCCATATTCCGAGGGTGGCGGATTCAAACCCGGCCCCGGCCAAACTGCAACAAAAAAATAGCCGGGCATTGTGGCGGACGCCTGTAGTCCTAGCTACTTGGGAGGCTGAGGCAAGAGAATCGCCTGGGCCCAGGAGTTGGAGGTTGCTGTGAGCTGTGTGACACCACAGCACTCTACCAAGGGTGATAAAGTGAGACTCTGTTTCTACCAAAAAAAAAAAAGTAATACCCTGGAATACAGTAATTGCATCCTCTCTATCCAACAATCCTCCCTGGGTAGGCCCTCAGCTGTGGGAGCCTCCAGCCTGCCCAGCTGATGGTACTGGAGATGGCTACAATCTTGGAGGCAGGCATGCTGCCAGCCAGGATGCCTTGGTTAGTGTCAGGCCCTCGGCAGAAGGAGAGCAGCAATGGCTATTCAGTGGCTCTTCCTCTTGTGAGAGGCACAAAGCGTGGAGCCTGCTGCTGTGGAAGTCCAGCCAGCAGGTGAGAGTGGCCCAGATAACCTGAGAACCTAACCTCCCCCAGCTGCCCCCTCCCGGCCCACCCTTGTGCCCACATCTTCTCATTTTCATTTCCTGTTTCCACTCAAGTCTGTGAGTGGGAACATGGCCATGACTGCTCTGCTGAGAGAGCAGGAAAGAGCAGGCTTATTTTCTGGGAAGCTGGTGTGAGGGTACCAGCCGCAGGCTCTTATTGCTAGATCCCTGCTTTTTCTGAGCTACCCTGTCTCTGGTGCAGCTGGTACCATTCTTCAGCCACTGGGACACTGAGCTGGGAACTGGGAGACCTGAGTTCTGAGACCTGGCTCTCTTAGTAGCCTGCCTGCCGTTGTGACCTTGGATCTCAGTCCCCACGAAGTTTCTCTCTGTGAGAGTACTTGGCAATGAAGCACAAAAGCTTGGGTACTTGTACCCATACATTGTAATTTTGAGCCTGTGACTTGTCAAAACCCCAAAGTGTTGAGTTGGTGAAATTGCCAAATTTGCCTACAGGAAGAACCTTCTAGGATGCTTGTTAACAGAACAAATACCCTGGGCCCAGTGCCTATAGCTCAGCAGCTAGAGTGCCAGCCACATACACTGGAGCTGACAGGTTCGAATCCAGCTCGGGCCTGCCAAACGACAACTACAACCAAAAAATATAGCTGAACATTGTGGTGGGCGCCTGTTGTCCCAGCTACTTGGGAGGCTGAGGCAAAAGAATCCTTTAAGCCTAAGAGTTTGAGCTTGCTGTGAGCTGTGATGCCACGGCACTCTACCTTAGGTGACAGCTTGAAAGTCTGTCTCCATGCCCCCCACCCCAGAAAAAATAAATAAAAATAGAACAGATACCCTGGAGAGCTGATTCAGTATATTTGGGTTTGGTTCAGGAATCTCATTTTAGTCAGTCCCCCCAGGTGACTTGTAGGATTTGCAAGTTTGGGAAAGACTGGTATCTTTAAATGGATGTTACTGAGTGCCCAAGGTCTGGATGGCTCAAGGGGGTCACTGTCTAGTCCCTAAACAGAAATGTAAATGAAGAACACTTCACTGGGGTATTTTCAAGGAAGGCTCCTCTTCATTGTAGTGTATCCCCGGAGGCCTCAGAGTGGGACCAGCTTTAGGAGAGATGAAGCAGCCTGGAAGGGGCCAGGATCTGTCATCAGAAGCCCGAGGCAGGCTGGGCACCTCACACTAGCTTCCCAGAAAATAAGCCCATGGTTCTCAGTGCAGCAGCTGTGGCCACATTCCCACCAATGGGACATAGGTAGGAATAGAAAATGAAAGTCTGTGGGGATGAGGTAGGCCAGGAGGGGACAGTTGGAGAAGTCAGGTGCTCAGGTCATCTGGACCACTCAGACCTGCTACCTGGGTCTGCACCTCATACCTCTTACCAGACGGAAGGGTGCTGTTGCATGGCCACTTCCACCTTCCTTCAAAAAATTAAAAGATTTTTTTTCCTGAAAGTTTGGGCCAAAAACGTGGGTGTGCATATATATAGGACTACATTATACATATCAAAATGCAGTAATTTTTGTAATTCTATTTTTTGTAGAGATGGGGGGGGTCCTCACTCTGCCTGGTCTTGAACTCTTGGTGTCGCATGACTGTTGGAGGGGCCTAACACAGCTACACATAAATCCTTTTCTTCTTCTGTTTTCCCCTAAGACTAAGACACAAAGCATCTGGCTAGCCCCACCCCTCAGAAGTTCCTGTCCAAAGGCCCTAATCTGTGGTGGAATGTGCCTACTCTCCAGGGCTATATATGAAAGGGGTCTCTGACTGCCCCTGACACAGACACCTTGTTTGCACTGCCCAAGTGGGTCACCTTTCCCTTTTAGTAAACCTGGCCTGAACGTCTCTGTGGCCTTGTCTCTGGCCTCACTATTTACACCTTTCAATGATCCTCCTGCTTTGGTCTCCCAGCGTGTTAGAATTATAGGTTTGAGACATGGCACCAGTGTTACCAGACAGTGTCCAGCTGCCTGTCACTGTCAATATATAATGATGGGGATAGGTCCACTAAACTTTATCAGAAGGCCAGTGATTCTGGAGAACAGTGAGAGTAGCCTCTTCAAGACTGTTCTATTCTTCCATTTCTGAAATCACAGTTTTATATATAATGGTTCACAGCAAAGACCACAATAACTTTTAAATAATAAACAGCACAACTCAGCAATGATATCTGAAAACACCAGCCTTGATGGTTCTTTTTAATTGGAAAATTTATGTCTTATTCTGGGGAACTGAAGTGAATTACTTCCTTGATATCCTTTCCTGTTTTCTCTTTGTGAAATTCTCATTTTTCTCTTGATTGGAACTCATGAACTAGACCATTAGTTTTCTTATCTACCCCCCCATTTTTACCAAATTGCCTTTTTGCTCTGCCCTCTGGGAAGTTTTATCTTCCAGACTTTCTTTTGAGTTTTTTTTTTCCCTGCTGTTGCATTTTTAATTTTTACATTTGCTTTGATTCTTTCTTATTTTAAAGGGTTTGTTTTGTTGTTTGTTTGTTGAGCTAGTCTCACTATGTTGCCCTTTGTAGAGTGCCATGGCATCACAGCGCACAGTAACCTCCAACTCTTGGGTTTAAGCAATTCTCTTGCCTCAGCCTCCCAAGTAGCTGGGACTATCCGGCAATTTTTTTGGCCTAGACTGGGTTTGAACTTGCCACCTCTGGTATATGGGGCTGGCGCCCAACTCCTTGAGCCATAGGCACCACCAGCGCCTGGCTGTTTTTTATTGCAGTTGTCAATTGTTTTTTAGCTAGCCTGGGCTAGGTTTGAACCTGTCAGCCTGGGTGTATGTGGCTGGCACGTAACCACTATGCGACGGGTGCTGAGCCTCTATTGAAGTTTTTGTCTGCTAATGCCAGTGTCAGGATTATTGGTGACCCTGTTTCAATGGTTTATTTTTTCTTGCAGCTTTTAGGCATTTGTTTTGTTCTTAGTCATTTTTTATAAAGGGGACAGGAGAGGAAAGAGTGTCCTTTGTCCATTTTTGTTTGTTTGTTTAGAGACAAGAGTCTCAAGCTGTTGCCTTAGGTAGAGTGCCGTTGCATCACAGCTCACAGCAACCTCAAACTCTTGGGCTTAAGTGATCCTTTTGCCTCAGCCTCCCAAGTAGCTGGGACTACAGGCTCCCACCATAGCACTCGGCTGTTTTTTGGTTATAGTTGTCATTGTCGTCTGGCAGGCCTGGGCTGAATTGGAACCTGCCAGCTCCGGTGTATGTGGCTGGCTCCCTAGCCTTTTGAGCTGTAGGCTCTGAGCCCTTTGTAATTTTTGATTGAATGCCTGATACAGGCTATTAAAAAGTGTAAAGGTTCTGAGCAAAGTGTTTTTACTTCAGAGGGAACTTAAATTTCTTCTGGTAGGCAGATAAAAGCACCATAGATCACCCTCCTTCACCCTGAAGGTGTTAATTAAGCTTTGTAGGTCTGGCTTCTTTCCAATCTGCCTTTGTTTTTGTTTATAGCCCTCTGGCTAGCAGCTGATAGATGGATCTTGACTGGGGCCTGCTACCTGGCAGCCATGAGCTCTAAGTACCTGCTTCTCAGTCAGACGGAGACCCCTGAAACCCTGCTCAGCCCCAAGTGTCCTCTCGACCAGCTTTCCAACTTGTCTGCTTTGACTTTGGCTGTGCAGGTTAGGTGCCTACAAAAGCTGTAAGGGGAAATGACAGAGAAATGTGGGCTGCCTGCCCTTCTTTGGATCTTGGCTAATGAAGTCCCAGCTACATAGGCAGCCTCAAGTTCCAACTTATTCCAACTTGTTTTTACCTAGTCCACAGAAAATTTCACAAGTTGGCCTTACCCCTGCATTGAGGCAAAATTTTTCTCCTTTGCTGAATTTTGGTCCCTTAAGTCTTGGTTGCTTTGATTACTCTTCAGTGCCCTCAAATAAATGTTTCCTTTTTGTTTGTTTCATTTTTGTATTTCATCTGTTTTTTGTAGTTTTGGGTGCAGGAATAGTCTGCTGTTTCCTTCTTATCTCTGAGATCTTCATGGTCATCTTTCTTGTCCTTACAAGGCGCTTTATGTACTTTGGAGTGTTCACTTGAAAGCTTTCTTCTGCTGCATGGGAGAAACAAAGGCTGTACATGTTTCCATTTGTTTTGGTCTCTATCCTGGTGGTCTTTGCCTTCTCTCTTTTTATTTTATTTTATTTTTTTTGAGACAGTCTCAAGCCGTTGCCCTGGGTAGAGTGCTGTGGCATCACAGCTTACAGCAACCTCAAACTCTCGGGCTCAAGCATCTTTCTTGCCTCAACCTCCCAAGTAGCTGGGACTATAGGTGCCTGCCACAGCATCCAGCTATTTTTTTTTTTGCAGTGTCGTTGTTTAGGTGGCTGGGGCCAGGTTCGAACCCTCCAGCCTAAGTGTATGTGGTCCTACCCACTGAGCTAAGGGTGCCACCTTCTTTTACCTAACAATTTGGCAGGTTATATCCCTACCCAAAAAGCTTAGTTTCCTGTGTGGCTGTGGGCATCCGGGGAGCTGTGTCAGGAGTAGCTGATGCCCACAGGTGTGTCTCACCCTGGCTTGGAGTCCCCCAGTTATCTGCTGGGGCAGGGGAGGTACAGTCTCTGGAGCTGGACAAGGGTCTCATGACTTCCTGAGTGGACTTTGCACCTTTCGAACATCCTGTGCTGTATGCTGAGTCACTTTTAATCTTTGATCACTGCTGGTACAGGATTCATCCTTCTTGGATCTGCTGTGTCAGTAACTAGTTGTTCTCTGCTTTTGGGCTGACAAGTTCTTGTTGCTATCATCTCCTTTGCTGTTATTGTTTTTGTGTATTTGCTTCTTTAAAAGTCCAGTTACTGGGGCGGTGCCTTGTGGCTCAGTGAGTAGGGCGCCAGCCCCAGATACTGAGGTTGGTGGGTTCCAACACGGCCCCAGCCAAACTACTGCAGCAACAACAATAATAAAAAAAAAATAGCTGGCTCGGCACCTGCGGCTCAACGGGCTAAGGCGCCAGCCATGTACACCTGAGCTGGTGGGTTCGAATCCAGCCCGGGCCTGCCAAACAACAATGACAGCTGCCACCAAAAAAATGGCCGGGCGTTTGTGGCGGGTGCCTGTAGTCCCAGCTACTTGGGAGGCGGAGGCAGGAGACTCGCTTGAGCCCAGGAATTGGAGGTTGCTATGAGCTGTGATGCCGTGGCACTCTCTCCAGAGTGACAGCTTGAGGTTCTGTCTCAAAAAAAAAAAAAAAATAGCTGGGCGTTGTGGCAGGCACCTGTAATCCCAGCTACTCAGGAGGCTGAGGCAAGAGAATCACCTAAGTCCAAGAGCTGGAGGTTGCTGTGTTCTGTGACACCACGGCACCTAAGCACTCTGGGAGGCCGAGGCAGGTGGATTGCTTGAGCTCATGAGTTTGAGACCAGCCTGAGCAAAAAGCAAGACCCCATCTCCACTAAAAATGGAAAAACTAAGGCAAAAGGATTGCTTGCCCCAAGAGTTGGAGGTTGCTGTGAGCTATGACGGAGGTTGCTGTGAGCTATGACACCCAGGGTGACAGCTTGAGACTTTGTCTCAAAGAAAAAGAAAAAGGAAATCCTGTTACTATTTATTAGTGGAATTTGAGGCATGAACATAGTACACTGACTTAACTTCTACATATCTGAGTTTGTTCATCTTGAAAGCGCAAAGGGTAGTATCTGTGTTTGAGGGTAGTTGAGTGCAAATTGCTGAGAAAAGTACATTGCCCATGGGGCCCACTTATTACACAGCACTCCATATTCAGCCAGAATACCGAGAGGATTTTTTCAAGTTCTCTTATTGACTTCTGTTTCTCCAGCACTTGTCCCTAAATATTAAAAAAGTTTTACCTCTTTTATGCGAAACTTGATTTTTTTTTTTTTGTCCTTTTCGAAACAGAATCTTACTCTGTCTTCCAGGCTAGAGTGAGCCTAGCTTACTGCAACCTCACATTCTTTGGTTCAAGTGATCCTCCTGCCTGAGCCTCCCAGGTAGCTAGGACTAGCTGATTTTTGTTTTTTTTTAAGAGACACGGTATTACTTTGTCACCCTTGGTAGAGTGCCGTGGTGTCACAGCTCACAGCAACCTCCCAACTCCTTGGCTTAGGTGATTCTCTTGCTTCAGCTTCCCAAGTAGCTGGGACTATGATTTATTTATTTATTTATTTTAATTTTTTTTTTTTCGAGACAGAGCCTCAAGCTGTTACCCTGGATAGAGTGCTATGGCATCACAGCTCACAGCAACTTCTAATTCCTTGGCTCCAGCGAGTCTGCTGCCTCTGCCTCCCAAGTAGCTGGGACTACAGGTTCCTGCCACAACGCCTGGCCATCTTTTGGTTGCAGCCGTCATTGTTGTTTGGCAGGCCTGGGCTGGATTCAAACCCGCCAGCTCAGGTGTACATGGCTGGCGTGTTAGCTGCTTGAGCCACAGGCGCTGAGCCGATTTTTTTATTTTTAGTAGAGACGGGGCCTTGCTTTGCCTAGGCTGATCTTGAACTGCTGACCTCAAGCCATCTTCCACCTTGGTGCCCCAGAGTGCTGGGATTACAGGCGTGAGCCATGCCTAGCCCCAAGCTTGATTAATAATGCTTCAGTTTCAACTTCAGTTGAATGAAGCTTGATTAATAATGCTTCAGTTTCAACTTTAGTTTCAGCTTCAGTTTCATGTAAGTTGTTGAACACTCACAACCACCTCGTGATTGTTCCTCCATTTTGTGTCCCTATTCTGATCTCACCTGCCCCCCTTGCCTTGTGAGTTAGAGCACTAAGTAGGCTACTTTTAAAATGTCAGTGAAATATCAATTTGTAAGTTCTAAGTGTATTTTAATCTTCTAGTCTGCATATCTAAATTCTCATGGGGATACTTTTGCTGGGGCAGCTGAATAAAGCAGATTTTTTTGGGGGGGGGGGCGGGGGCAGCTTCTTGCTGTTACCCTGGATAGAGTGCTGTGGCATCACAGCTCACAGCAACCTACAACTCCTGGGTTTAAGCGAGTCTCTTGCCACCGCCTCCCAAGTAGCTGGGACTACAGACGCCCGCCACAACGCCTGGCCAGTTTTTGGTTGTAGTTGTCATTGCTGTTTGGCAGGCCTGAGCTGGATTTGAACCCGCCAGCTCTAGTGTATGTGGCTGGCACCTTAGCCTTTTAAGCTACTGGCACTGAGCCAATAAAGCAGATTTTTTTTATCTCCAGCCCATGCCTTTTCTCCTTCCAGTTGGTTTATTACATTTTGTTTTGGATTTTCTGTGTTTAAGAACATCTCACTGGATAGTTGATAGTTAAATATATCTTTACCTCCCCCAGGTTTTGTGGTCTTTGCAACACTTGTGGTCATCATAGCCTTGATACTAATCTTCGTGGTGGGTCCTCGGCATGGACAGACAAACATCCTCGTGTACATAACAATCTGCTCTGTAATTGGAGCGTTTTCTGTGTCCTGT
>CAUYRH010087628.1:0-12809 GCA_963574655.1 Perodicticus potto
CGGAGATATTTTCATCGACCTGATTGACATACCATTCATGAGATTTTCTCATTTACTATGTGAAAATATTTTTGATCCATGTTTAGAAGTTTTCTCCTGACCCTTCAAATATGCACCACAAGTGTGATCTCGCCCTTTATCCTCTCTCCCCTTAATGTCCTGTTTTATTTCTTCTTTGACCTAATGGTTGTCCAAGTGTGTTTTGTTTAATTTCCACGTATTTGTTAATTTTCTGTTTTCCCTTCTGCTATTGAACTGCAAATTCATTTCATTGTAGTTAAAAAAGATACTTGGTATGATTTCAGTATTCTTTTTTTTTTTTTTACAGTTTTTGGCTGGGGCTGGGTTTGAATCCGCCACCTCCGGCATATGAGGCTGGCGCCCTACTCCTTCCAGCCACAGGTGCCGCCCAGTATTCTTAAACCTGTTAAAGACCTCTTTCGTGGCATAACATATGCATTATCTTGGAGAAAGATATGTGTACACTTGAGAAGAATGTGTATTCTGCTGCTGTTGATGGAATATTCTGTATGTGTCTCTTAGATTCGTTTGGCCTATAGTATTATTCAAGTTATCCTTTTCTTTATTGATCTTCTGCCCAGATGTTATGTGTTAATATGTTATTGAACTATTAAAACTGGGATATTGTAGTCTCCTAACATGATCGTATGGCTTTCTCTTTCTTCCTACATTTATGTCAATGTTTGCTTTAAGTAATTAGGTGTTCTCCTGTTGGGTACATATATAATTGTCATATCTTCTAGGTCAATTAACCCTATTATTATAAAATGTTCTTTGTAATTTTTGACAATTTTCTAATTTAGTCTGATACACAAGGGCTGTCCAGCAAATATCCAGCCATGTATGCCTCTATTTTTCATGTTACATGGATGAATACTTTCTGGACAGCCCTTGTCTAGTAGCCACCCCTGCTCACTTTTGGTTTCCATTTGTATGGAATATCTTTTTCTGTCCCTCTACTTTATGCCTATATGTGTCCTTAAATCTTCTATGAGCTCCTTATAGGCAGTATATACTTGGATCATTTTTCTATATACATTAATCTATTTTGTCTTTTCTTTAAGGAATATAATCTATTTAGATTTAAAGTAATTATTAATAGGGAAGCATTTACTATAGACATTTTGTTAGTTTTTTATGTTAATCTTACAATTCTTTTGTCTTTCATTTTCTCTTTTTCTGTATTCCTATGTGTTTCCTTGGTCCTATAGATACACATTGATTCTTTTCTCTTTCAGTGTAACTTCTTATTTTTTTTTTGTTTTTACATATACATGTGTTAATTCGGTTTCCACTTTTTGCCTTCACAGAATTTAAAAGGCTAAAAATTTAATAACAATAACAATGTTTAAGATAAGGACTAGAAACAAAAACCACGTAAAGAATGAACGAAGATAAATACATTCAGAAAAGAACACAGACAATTACTGCACCAAAATATTAAGCAATATTAGTAATAATAATGCCAAGAAAGTAACATTCACATTGTCAAATAAGATATTATAGAGTGTTTTGACTGTGAGGCTTCGTATGAAGTCATCAGTTAATAGACAACTAATATTATATTAATAAAAGTAAAGGAGAGTTTCAAAAAACAGATCATGCAAAATCTTATGGACAATAGAAAAAGAAGAAATATTTCAAAATCATTCTACTTGATCTGGATAGACCTGATATTGAAATTGGAGAAAATATATTATTATAAAGGGAAATTACAAACATATTTCACTTATAAGTGAGGATACAATATCCTAAACAACATATTAATAAGTTGAATAAAAAATTAATGTTTAAGCAATGTACTTTGGTTAAAATTGAATCCAATTTATGTGAGAATTAGTCACTATTTTCTTTCCTTTTTCTTTTTTTGTTTTCTTTCCCTCACCACCTCCCTCCTTCTCTCTCTGTCTGCTCTCTCCTTCCCCCATGCCCCACTGTGTCATTTATTGTCATTGACAATCACTGTAACTTCTATAGGTATGTTTTATGGTTACTTTTGAGTTTACACAAAATATCTTATAGTTATTAAATTCTGCTTTAAGCTGATTATAACTTAAACTCAATTGCATACAAAAACTCAACACATTAATTTTTTATTTCTACACTTTATCTTATTATTATTTACAATTTAAATCTATTTATATTCTATTATCTTTTAGCAATTTTAAGTTAGAATCTTTTTTTTTTTTTTTTTTTGAGACAGAGCCTCAAACTGTTGCCCTGGGTAGAGAGTGCTGTGGCATCACAGCTCACAGCAACCTCCAACTCCTAGGTTCAAGCGATTCTCTTGCCTCAGCCTCCCAAGTAGCTGGGACTTTAGACTCCTGCCACAACACCCGGCCATTTTGTTGTTGTTGTTGTTTGCAGCCATCATTGTTGTTTGGCGGGCCCAGGCTGGATTTGAACCTGCCAGCTCAGGTGTATGTGGTTGGCGCCTTAGCTGCTTGAGCTACAGGCACCGAGCCTTAAAATCACTTTTGTCTTTTAACATTTACACTAGAATGAAAAGTGATTTTCTCACTGCTATTACAGAAATATTTTTATTGTTTTATATTTGTCTGTATGTTTACTTCACCAGTGAATTTTATATTTTCTTACATTATTGTATCGTTTAATGTCTTTTCATTTTAACATTAAGACGGAGTTTTACAAGTCTTATAAAGAAAGACTGGTGGTGATTCACTTGCTCTGCTTTTGTTTGGGAAAATCTTCAGATAACTTTTTTTTTTTTTTTGAGGTTTTTGATGGGGGCAAGGTTTGAACCCACCAGCTCCGGTGTATGGGGCTGGTGCCCTACTCCTCTGAGCCACAGGTGCTGCCCTAGATCACTTCCATTTTTGAAAGAGAAATTTGCCAGGTAAAATGTTCTTGAATGGTAGGGCTTTTTTTTTTTTTTTTTTTTTAATCTTACAACACATTTAAGCTATCATCCTATTATTTTATGGTCTTCCAGTTTTCTGCTGAAAATTTAGTCATCTAATGGTTCTCTTGTATGTAATAAGTCACTTTTCTCTTGCTTCCTTCAGAATTCTTTTTATCTTCAACACTTAACAATTTTATTTTGATGTGTCTTGGTGTGTATTGCTTTTAGTTTCATTGTTTTTGTGTCCTTTGGGCTTCTTGCATCTGAATGTCCATTTCTTTGGCTAGATTAGGAAAGTTTTCAGCCATATGTCTTTAAACATGCTTTCAGCCTCTTTCTATCTTTCTTCTGTAGCTGGGAACACTACAGTGGGTATAGGAGTCAACTTAATGGCATTCCACAGTTTTCTTAAGCTTTCTTCCACTTTCATAATTATTTTTTTTCTTTTTCTTCCTCTGAAAGAATTATTTCCAGTGAACTTTTTTGAGTCCACTGAACCTTTCTTTTGCTTAATCTGTTCTGCTTTTGAACCCTGCTATTCATCCCTCTATTGATTTTTTATTTCAATTATTGTGTTCTTGAGCTGTATAACTTATGTTTGTTATTTTCTGATATAATCTCTACTTATGAGTTGAGATTCTTACTTTGGTCATGCATTGTTCTCTTAACTTTGGCAAGCATTTTTTGTGGCAAATATTTTGAATTCTCAGGTAAATCATGAATGCCTGTTTCATAACTATTGATGTCTGGAGATTCAGTTTGTTCCATTGAAATGTCTTTGTCCTATTCTTCATTTTTATTGACTTTCTGTATCGATCTGTGTTTGTTAGACCAAATAAGAAGACACATCTCCTAGTCTTTATAGACTGTCCTCATACAAGAGAAGCTCTCACCAATCAAGCCAGCCAGATATTTGGGGGGCCTCAATTAACTCACTTGATTCTCAGGGAGAAATAAGGACCTGTGGCTTTTGCCCACTCACTCTGTGCTAAGCCAAAGAAATTGGCAGCTATAACATTTACTACCTAATGCTGCCACCTCCTTTCTCCAAAGTCAGCTATACTTTACCTGACCAGATGGAGCTCTATGACTGGTGATACAAGTACTAGTTCTTTGAGTAACCTTAAGGAATTTGTCTCATTGGACCCACATATAAACTCTTTATCTCCCCAGAGAGAAGTTGAGAGCTGGTGTTTTTCCTCTGATTTCTCTGAGCAGAGAGGAGGGTCAGTGATATTTACCAGATAAAGCCACAGCCTGCATTCTCCACTATGTAACTAGATTGCAATGTATCATTCAGAGCTCTAAGGATGAAAACACAGAGACCAGTCTTCTGGGAAGACCACTCTGAAATGTTGGGGCATTGGACATGTGGACCAACCCCTTACCTCCACTATGTGAAGCTGAGAGCTAAGACATCTATTCCTGATTGTATGCCAGACACTGTGCTTGGGGAAAGGTTTACAGCAAGAAAGTGACTTAAAACTCCATACTAGCTATGGGGAGTTGGGTTTCACATTCTCTAGTAGTTAAAGGGATTTTCAGTAGTTAAAGGAATTCTTTTTTCACAAAAAATCAGAAGCCATTTGAATTAGTTGTGACTTTTTGCTGAATTGATGTGTGTGTGTGTGTGTGTGTGTGTGTGTGTGTGTGTATTTGGGAGGTTCAGGGTGTCCTGCTCTACCATCTTGCTGGCGCCAACCATAATTTTAATATTATCTATTAAAATGCAAATATTTCCATATAACTTCTACAACATACTCAAATATTTCATGCTACATGGATTAAAAGCTATACAGAAGACTTGACTATATATTGAGGAAACATTCTCAAAGAACTCACCTATAATTCCTAACCTGTCAGTACTGAGACATTTTGGTGTCATTTAAATGAGTAGATGTTCATTTTATTCAAGTGAGCCATCTGCTAAGTTTAGCAAATATCTTGGATGATTATATATTAGTCTTTACTAAGCAAACAAGTTACGAGACGCAAGGCAAGATGTTGTGTGTTTGATAGATAAGATATCAAGCACATAAATCCAGGCAATTCTTTCTTAAAAGTGACTCTTTCCCACATAACATATATATCTATGATAAAGATAATATGTGAGAACCTGTGCCTTTGGGATTTCCAATTTATTTTTAATGAATATTTGTAGTTTTGAAGATCACTGTTAATATCATTGTAGCCAAATTTAAATATCCTGGGCAATTTCTAATCCCTTCTATTAAAATACAGGTCATAATTTAATGAGAATAATAATTACACAATATTAAATTTTGAAATTAATGTTGGATTATGAGAGAAGCTTTCTTTCTGGGGTTTAGCTTGAGATCCATCTTTTGGCAGTGGTTTGGTGGCTTCTTGTCAACATATATTTTTTCTAGATTCTAGTAGCATTCACATCACACAAAATTGTGTTTTATTGTAGAAGATAATATTAGCCCCATGGTCCCAAAACAACTTGTTTTAAAGTTATTATACTAAAGGTTAAATCACAGCATTCTTTAACAATTAATAAGAGTTATTGAATTCTTTACCACTACATGGTAAAAACTATATTTCACATGCATTATATAATTTATTACTTGTGACCACTTTATGAGTTTGGTATTATTATACATATTTAAGAGCAATGTGGGGAAATTAAATTGCAGAGGTAAACTTAGCAAAGACAAAAGGTGGCAGACAGAACTTATAAACTCAGGTCTATTTGATTCTAAAACCTATGCCTTTAAATTCTGTCATTTAACTTGTCTTATAACAAATTTACTTTTAGTCTCATCATTTACTTTTTTTCTTTTTATCATTTTTGTCTTCAGTTAAGAAAGTAGCATTCTGGGTTTCCTATGTAGTATCTACTATATTCTGTACGAAAAATGAAATCAACATAATGACTAAAGAGGCAAGGTTTTTCAAAAAATATTTTTGTACATTTAATTTATATTTGCTAAAAATGAGCACTTCTTTTGAAATAATCCCTTCCACCTTTACTTGTTCTGTTACTACAATATAAAGAAAGCACATCAACTTTCCTGGAATTAATCATAGTTGAAAAATGATAACAGTCATTGGATATTTTGATTCCATTTATTGTCGGAAGGACTAGTCACAAGTTTAGTGCCCTAATTCACTTCAGGAAGTGAAGGTTTTAGGGCACTAAAACCTTAGCATTTTTGAATAATTGTATTAAACTTTCTTCATGTTAGAAATAGTCATTTAGTCATTTATTTAATAATTGTGTTAAACTTTGTTCATGTTAGAAATAGTCATTTAGTCATTTATTTACTTACCCATTTGTAACCCATGTTGACTGGCTTATCTCTTTCATTGGAGTGTTAAATTTCAGACAACATCCCTGAAAAATCATCTCTATGTATTTTAGAAGTCTCTAGACATTGTATCACATATATTCACAAACATGTCCTATAAATGATCATATGGTATTCATCATTTTAAAAACACAAATAATGAGAAAATACCATGAACAAAACACCAGTGAATATGTAATCTGTGAACTATAATATAATTGATTTTTGGTATTTCCTAAGAAATAAAAAAGAGATCTTGAATAATGTATAAATATATTTTTAGATTGGAAGACATAATTGTGTAAATAAATATATTATTCCAGATTTAAACTATAAATTCAGTGCCTGACACATAGAAGGCACCAAATATGCACATTGTTACTGTCACCATCATCATCATGCAAACTTGTAAAGCAAATTTTTTGTTAGAAAATTGCTGTGGTTTGCGATAGTTTCTGAAATAATTGAAAGAAATAAGAGTTTAGCAAGAAAGAGAGAAGTTATTAAAGAGCTTTACAGAAGGCTGAGCCCTGTCCTAATAATGACTATAGCCTCTGTGGAAAACACGATTTTAGATTTTGTGCACAATTTTAAGGAAGTATCCACTGCTCCTTAGAAAGTACCCTACTTTATACTCATTTTCTGATTAGTTCACCCACCTATTCCAAAAATAAGCCCGGTTAACCTGACATATCATTCTATCCATACTGGAAAGTCCCTAGGACATGGATCAACCTCTTTCCCAGAATAGCCCAACCACAGGTTCTTAATCAGCCCTACTCACAGAATAGCCTTATTTAAGAAAATCTTTCTCTGCCACAAGATTATTTTTTCCCATTTCCTTTTTTCATAACATTTATTCAACAGATTTTAGAAAATACCTTTGTGTAGTCAAATGTCTTAGTATGAGAGTCAGTGTATTAGAATGATTAAGAGTATATACTTGGGTGGCACCTGTGGCTCAAAGTAGTAGGGCGCTGGCCCCATATGCCAGAGGTGGCAGGTTAAAACCCAGTCCTAGCCAAAAACCACACACACACACACACACACACACACACACACACACACACACAAAGCATATACTTTGACATTAATTACTCAGATTCAAATTTAAGTTCCTCTTAGAAGTGCAAACTTAGCCAAGATACTTTACCTCCATGTGACTTGGTTTTCTCATTTATTAAAAGTTGGTAGTAATAGCCTGCCTATAGGATTTTTATGAGGACTACAAGCATTTTACATGAGTCAATTTTGTCTTTACATTTAAACGTTAATAAAGCTGGTTATGAAATTCTCCATTGATAGTTGTTTTCCATAAGGTACTTATTTTCTGAGATATTTATGACATCTAATGAAAATCTATTAATCAATTTAACAATTTTTGTAGGTCATTTGTCTTTTGCCTCTGAGAACATTCTGACTTGTCACAAATTATTTGCTATTATTTCCACTAAGAAATAGAGATTAATGGTCTTCCCCCTAAATGCGGGCTGTGCACTATGACTTTCTTGATATTGTAGGACATCCAAGGCTAACTCATAAGAATACTGACAGCATTGACTAAGTATTTGGGATCATTTGTTCTTTGGGAAACCAGCCACCTTGATATAAGGTGTCCATATGTATGAGGTTATTATGTGGTAAGGAATTTCAAGTGACTCATGTAAAATGGTGAGGTGCAGAGGACACAGACAAAGAGAGATCTAGAAAGATTCATCACATCCAACCATTCCAGCCCATGTACCAGACATGTGACTAAAGAAGCCAGTAAAGTCATTTTGAACTCAAAAGACATTATTTGAAAAAGAAAGAAAGAAATCAGTCAATAGCTAGAACTTAGGCTTCAAATTTATAGCTCCAGTGATGTTCTTCTGGGCATCTCCAGTCACTTGAAACACATCAACTTAGTTCACAGTCACATGGAGCAGAGATGAACCATACTGCTATATCCTTCTTGAGGCCCCACCCCATAAAATTGTGGCATGTAATATGTTATTCTTTCATGCCACTAAGTTTTGGCATAATTTCTTATACAACAAGAGAAAATTATAACTTTGAGTGCAAATATCATTTTTTAAACTTCTGATTTTAGATTTGGCATGCAGAGAGATTGAAATTGTTACTCCAGCTGTACAATAAGAAAGAAACTTAAACTGAAAACCAATGACTACTCAGAACCATCCAAGAACTGAAGTTCCAGGGCAAAGCACCATCCCCAAATTTGAAGGAAATGGTAAATCCAAACAGTGACAGTTAAGATAAGGCTACTCGAAGACAAAGCTGATGAAGCCATGGTGGAAGAAACATTTCAATGGTTATTTTGATCAGTATCTGGAGGCTTAGTGTGGACTATCTTGAGAATGAGAATCTCCTAGATTTCTAGAAATTCTGCTAAATTTTGTTGTGGGATATTATCTGCAATAAATATATAATCTTCTAAAAGAGAAGGTATGGAAAAGATCCCATGATGCTCCTGAGTATGGAGAGGGAAAGAACAATCATGTGTCACGTGCCAGGAAGGTTCTCCATAATAAATACTTCCTCTTCAGGAAAAAAGTATTTAACAGATTCTTAATATATCTTGGGAAGAGCATTTCTCCCACGTCAGTCACCTCAACATTTCTTGTCTCACCTAAGTGGGTAAAAACAATTATGCCAATGAAGAAACATAGATTGCAAAAACACTCAGATGAAATCATAATATTATAAAATGCTTTCCCATATACAAACACTTTATAATCACACTAACAGGACTTAATATAATAACAGTGAATTATAGCTGAAAAAAATGACAAGATTTGAAATCTATCTGTTGCAGAGTACTTAGAGAATTTCAAAGTTATGAAGGAAAGTAAAACAAAGGGCATCAGAAAATTTGAAGCCTGACAATCTTTGTCTGTTTAGAATACTGTAACAAAAATATCATAGGCTGGGTAGATGATAAATAACAAACATTTATTTCTGGAGGCTGAGATGTCCAAAATCAAAGTTCCAGCAGATTCAGTGTCTGGTGAGGGCCTAACACTTGGGTCCTAAATGGTCATATTTTTGCTGTATTCTTCCATAGTGGAAGGGGCAAGGACGCCTTCTTGGATCTCTATTACTACAAGAACACTCATTCATCAGGGCTCTGCATTCATATCAATTACGTCCAAAATCACTCATCTTGAAACTAATTTCAAAAGGTGTAAGGTGTTCTATTGGGATTTCAGAAGTAGAAGAATGAGATAATGGAGCAGAAATAAGATTTTAATCAGTAATGGCCAAGAATATGCCATTGAAATAACAAACAAACAAAAAAAAGGCAAAACAAAAGAGCAAAACCAAAAAATTACACCTAGAAGGAAGATAGCAGAAAACCAAGGACAGAGAGAAAACCTTAACAAGACTCTGAGAATAAAAATGCCCTACCTAAAATGGGAGAAAATAATAATTACAGCAGACTTTTCATCAAAAATCATGCAAGCAATAAGCAATTTTTATGAATTACTTAAAGTATTGAAAGACAGAAAAATTGAACAACCTAGAATTGTATAGTCTTGAAATTACCCCTCAATATTAAAAGAAAAGTAAAAACATTTTATGATAAAACAAATCAGTGGTAATTAATATTTACAAGAGTTGTTAAAAAAAAGTTTGTCAAGCTGAAGGATAATTATTCATATTTGGGCTCGGCTCCTGTAGCTCAGCGGCTAGGGTGCCAGCCACATACACTGGAGCTGGCAGGTTCGACCCATTCTGGGCCTGCCAAACAACAATGACAATTCCAACAAAAATATAGTCGGGCGTTGTGTTGGGCACCTGTAGTCCCAGCTACTTGGGAGGCTGAGGCAAGAGAATCACTTGAGCCCAAGAGTTTGAGGTTACTGTGAGCCGTGATGCCATAGCACTCTACTGAGTGTGACATAGTGAGACACTGTCCCTCCCCACCAAAAGAAAAATTTATATTTGAAGCTCTGATCTATATATTTAAGGAGTGTCAGACAAGGAATAATGTAAAATATTTTATTTTTTATTCATAAATGGTTTACCTCCCCTTATTTTAATTATTGCTTATTTTATACTAAAGTGTGATTATTGTTTTACAAATAATTATTTTCTTTCATCTATTGAACCTTCTAGTCACTTTTAAGTTAAAAAAATATATTTTATTTATTTATAATTTCCATTTCTTCTTAAGTGAATGCATCTCCTAGTCTTTTTTTTTTTCACATTATTGGAGTTTAGATGTTATTTTTTATATGTTTGTAATGTGGTTTGCTGTTTCTCTAGAGTAATATTATTTTATTTCTTACTTGTCCATGTTCTCAAATCTTTCTGACAAATGGATTTGATATTGCCTACCCTTGATCCCTAAGAACAGAAGCACTAAAGAAAACCTTATAATAAATTGATTTCTTAAAGCAAGATGCAGTCTTTAAGCCGGTGGGCAGCTTAACCAAGATCCTCAGTGAAAAAGTATGCTACCTAGTTCCAGAATCCCCAGATAAACCTTAGCCACGGTATGAGCTTGCAGTTTTTTCTTGGTATTCTTTCACAGGTGGCTGACTCCTGCCGACATTTTTGGTCTAAAGCATTCAGCCCATGTTCTCTGTGCTATTAGCCTCTGCTATCTCCTCAGACTCAAATGTCTAGCTGCCTTATTTATCCTTTTCCCTAAATTTCACAGACTTATTAGTCTACCCTCCTTACCACATTATGTTCTATTTACATTTTATATATATTTTACGTTTATCCTTTGTTTTAAGAGATTTGCTCATTGTTTAGAGCAGTGGAATCATTTTAAACTTGGACATATAGTACCATCCAAGTCAGATTTTTATGGAAATATTTATCAAAAGACTTAAAAACATATATTCAGTTGACCTTAAAAATTACTATTACTCATTTCCATTCAGAACATAGTCAAAGTGGTATTTACCAGGAAATAGGTATGAAAGGTTATTAACAAGGTTATTTTATATTAATACAAACATGAGATAACAGAATATATGCACACACATGGGCTTTATTAAATTTTTGTATTTACATGAAGAAATACTAAGCATTTCATCAACTATTGAGAATTATTTAGTGACAGAATACATATAGATTGTTCTAAATTATATAAAGTTATGACCCTGATTTTTTACGAAATATATTGTATCTGTGTGTGGAGAGTTAGATAGATACATACATAGATAAATTAGGTAGAACAAAAAATTATATTTATTCTATTCTTCATCTACCATTGATTCTAAATTAACATGTAAATCATTTTCATAAATGCTAAATGAACTACCAGTGATTGATTTTCTTATGTTAACACAAATTTGCATCTCTGAAATAAACCACTCTTGGTGATGATATAATTTTATATCTTGTTGCACTAGATTTGTTGTCATTTTATTAATGACCTTTTCCTCTACATCAATGAGGAATATAGCTTTAAAATATACAATATTAAGAGTATTTGGCGCCCCACGTATGTACACCATCTGTATATACACCATCTGTATTTCTTATAATGTCTTTGGTCTTTGGTTTTGGTTGCAAGTAATATTTTTCTATTTTTGAAAGATTTTCCAAAAGTTTGATACTATATATATATATACATAGTATAATTCAACAGTAAAACAAAATTTAAATGGCTACATGGCTAGTCTGAATTTCTGTTTCTTGTTGTTCTTAAAAATTTGATATAATTCAACAGTAAAACAAAATTTAAATGGCTACATGGCTAGTCTGAATTTCTGTTTCTTGTTGTTCCAGTTTTGACATTGTCTATGTTCCAATGTATGTATGTACGTTTTCATTTAAAATGTGTTTTTAAATTCATTAACATAAAGTTGATTATAATATCAATTAAACATCTCTTAGTGATGGTAGGATTAATCACACTGAACTCTATTCTTCATTAATGATATTAGAAAACTGTGTTATATCCTCTTTTTTTTAGTACCATTAGAAGTTTATACATTTTATTTCTTTTTAAACTTTTACCTTTCTTGATTTTTGTGATAGACAGCTTGCCATACATGACTCTAAATGACCATTGCTTCCTCGTATTCACTCCTCTGTGTATTTTCCTTTCACATATTGTGTGATGCAGCTACTAACTTTCTTCTAATGAATAAAATATGGCAAGAATTGTGGCATGTCCTTTCTGTGATTAGGTTAAAATGTTGCGGCTTTTCATTTCCCGGTGTTTTCTCACCTTTAGTGTTCTCTGATGCTTGGTGTGATGGAGAAAGTGTGCTGACAAGGAAATTAAAAAAAGGATTTTCAGTCAATAGACAACAGAGGACTTAGCCCTTCAGGCTAATATTCTTGAAGGAACTGAGTGCTACAGACAACCACGTGTGTAAAGTTGGAAGCAAATGTTTTCCCAGTTGACTCTTCACAGGAGATGAACTACTGAACCTGCCCTGACAGCATGATTGCCACCTTCTGAATCACTGTATTGCACAGGTCATTATTGGAGGATAGGCCTGAGAATATCCTGGAGAGCTGGTTTAGTTATGGCAAATTTCTTCAACATGTAAATGTCAAGTATTTAATTTCTCCATTATAAATGAAACTCACTTTCACTGGATACAGGATCCTGGGTTGAAAGCTATTTTGTTTTGGGA
>CAUYRH010087631.1:0-40622 GCA_963574655.1 Perodicticus potto
TAGTGACTGCACCATTTTATACTCCAACCAATGGGACACAACGGTTCCAATTCCGCCACATCCTCACCAACACTTGCTATTTTCTTTTTGTTTCTGCTTCTTGTTCTCCTCCTCCTCTTTCTTTTCCTCCTCCTCCTCCTCTTCTTCTTTTTTTTTTGGAGACAGAGCCTCAAGCTGTCACCCTGGATAGAGTGCTGTGACATCACAGCTCGCAGCAACCTCCAATTCCTGGGCTCAAGCCAAGTCTCCTGCCTCCGCCTCCCAAGTATCTGGGACTACAGGCGCCCGCCACAACGCCCGGCCATTTTTTGGTTGCAGCCGTCGTTGTTTGGCAGGCCCGGACTGGATTCGAACCCACCAGCTTAGGTGTACGTGGCTGGCGCCTTAGCCCGTTGAGCCACAGGCGCCGAGCCTCCTTTTTTTTGATGGTAGCCATCCTGATGGGTATAAGCTGGTATCTCACTTGGGTTTTGAGTTGTATTTCCCTAATGATCAGTGGTGGTGTACATCTTTTCAATGTGCTTATTGGCCATTTATTTATATGTATATACACATATATTTTATAGAAATGACAATTCAAGTCTTTTGTAGGCATTTACACCTATTCTGGACATTAACCCCTTATCAGATATATGATTTGCAAATATTTTCTCCCATTCATAGATTGCCTTTTCACTCCTTGTAGAGTCGCACAAGATGCCCATTGATGTGTGTCTCTTGATCACAGAAGTTGTTCATTTTGATGTGGTTCCGTTTATCTATTTTTTCTTTGGTCGCCTATAGATTTAGTGTCATATCCAGGGGATCATTGCTAAATCTAAGGCCGTGAAGCTTTCCTCTATGTTTTCTCATAAGAATTTTAGGCTTTACATTTAGGTCTTTGACCCATTTTGAGTTAACTTTTGTATATGGTGTATCCACCATCGGTTTTCCTGGGAGTCCCCACCGCGTAGCAGTGGCAATCTATACAGATAAGAGGGACGCTTCCACGTTTCCACCCTTGGTTTTAGTCCCAACTATGTCTTCCATCCCCTCTCCCGACAAACATGTGGCCCTAGTCATAAAAGAGGCCATAAAAATGTAAGAAAACCAATGCAAAAATTTATATTTTATTTGAATTCAAAAAATTTAAAATTGCTTTCAAATTCAGGAAAGTACCATAATGCAGGACCCCAGGGGGAAGCCTCATATACAGAGACAGATAAATTAAATGTATATACTGCAGACAGGCCAAGAAGGTGTGTAGATTACATATTTACAGCACTCGATGTTTTCTGAAAACCATATTTATACATTTTATTACATTTACAAAAAAGGCTTCCACTATCATTTACCTACAATAATGAAAAAAAATTTACACCTTTTTTCTTTCTTTTTTGGTACTGTACAAACTTTGTATAATAAAAATATATCTCTGTACAAAAGATTTTTTTTTTGTTTTACTTTTTTTTTCCTCTTGGGATGGTGGTGGGTGTATGTGTGAATGGTGTGGAGGTGGGGAGAGCCGAATCTGCCCTGTTCCCTTCCAAGCCTCTGGAGGTGAGAGAGAAAACGCCAGGTGGAGAGGGTGACGCCCAGCAGGGTGCTGGGCGCCCCACCAGCAGATGCTCCTTGTGCATCTTGTGGGACTCTACAAGGAGACACAGGGGACGGGGTAGAGGCAGGCCTGGGGCAGGAGCCCACTAGCAGTCTAAGGGAGTATAAGAAGGAGAAGGCAGCGTCAAAGAGCTTTCTGCATTTGCTTCCAGGGGAAGAAAAAGATGAGTGTGTATTTGGATCCGTCCTCTCCTGCCAGGCCTGGGGTGCTGGGTCCCAGCAGGGTGCACCAGGGGTGGACTCCGACCATTGCCAGCCTCCATTGCATCTGCCAGACACTGACACTTTAGCCAACTTAACATCAGTCGGAACTTTGATCGTTCCAACCTAGAATATGCTTAAGAACCAAGCGTCCCTGCCCCTCTACCCGCACACATTTCTGTTTTGTTATTTCAATACATGATGTTAACATCTGAGGCCTGCACGTCACACATGCACTGGTGCCTAAGCCCATGGGGATCTTCCTGAGGACAGAGAAAATGGCTCTAAATGCCATATTTTGTTTCCTAAACGTGTTAGCTTCCCAAGAATACCCATAAGGAATTTATTAGTGACCCAAGCACAATGAAGCTGTCGAAGGAAATCAAATCCACTTGCAAGGAGCTGGAGAGTGTGACTTCAGTCACTCCATTTTTTTGATTCAGGATCTGTCTGGATCTTTGTCTGCTATGGTCAAGGGCTGCTGGGAGCCAAGGGACCAGCACTAACCCAGGAAGCCCTGCTGCTGCCCGTGTAGAGAGAGCAGGACCCTGACAGGACACACCAATAGCCTGCTTGGCCTGCCAGCCCTGCCCAGTGCTACTGTAGATTTACCTGCTTCTCTCTGCCCTGGCTGTCCTTTCTCGACTGGGCTTACTGGTCTTTCTGGCGGCTGGTGCCCTGGACTTAGGGGTCAGACTAATCTGGGTTCACCTTCTGATGCCACACTAACTCTGTGGTTCATGTCTCTTCACCTTTCTGGGCTTCTGATTTCTTATGTATAGAACAGGAATAACAGCTCCTACAGTTTGGTGATCTACAGACTGGAAATAACAGAAGTGGACGACAGGGACAGAGAAGTAACCCAGCATCCGGTAGCTGCTACGTTTTGGGTACGGGGTCACTTTCTCTCCTGTCCTTCCCAGCGCCCCCCCTGCTGTCTTCAGACCTGGAGTCTCTGACTGGGCCCCAGACTTGTTTTCTCTTCTTTCTGTCACTGACAGCCAGACTTGACCTTGGGCTCCTGGCCAGATTCCTGCCCTCTACCCCCCAAACCTCTGACCCACCCTTCTTTTCCCAGCACTGCCCAGGTTCCAAATGACGTTTTAATCCACTGGGCTTAGGACTCAACACAATTACCTTTGGAAAAAAAAAATGAAGAAACCGTTTTCCAAACTATTTCTGAAGACTTGTTTCCTGCCCTTGGGATAATCCTTGCCGCCACTGAGAAGATGGGGCCGTCCATCAGCAGACGGCTGGCTTCTGCACACTGACCACATGGGTGCGTCCTCCGGGTACATCCGCTGTGCTCACCCGTGGGACGGCAGGGGGCGCGCTGCCTTGCAAGCTGGTTCCGCCTCCCGGTCTTCATCCCTTCTCTGTGTTTGCAGGAAACAGGGCATATGGCATCTTCCACACGCACGTCTCTTCCCGAAGCCTTTGCGTCTCTTCCACAGGACACGAATGAAGAAGTGGCATGTGTGTTTGTGTGTGCTCAGACCTGAACACGCACATGCACACCCACAGGTTGCTTTGCTGTTTTAGATCCGTAACCTCCTTCCTCCGTCTGCAGCCCCTCTTCCTTCGCGGCCCCGGTCAGGGCACAGCAGGAGTCTTCTCCAGGGTGGCGGGCGCAGATGGTGGCAGGGCAAGGGCGCAAGTTCCAGCAGTAGCAGACGCGGGTGGAGAGACGGACGGAGATGGGCACTGGGCGCTGTGCTCAGGGAGCCTGCGTCCTGCCCCCCTGGGGAGCTGGGGACAAACAGAGAGAGAGGCAAGGGGATGAGGAGGGGAGAGCGAAAGCAAAGAAGGCGCAAAGGGGAAAGAAGGACAGAGAACTGGTCACTTCCATCTACGTCTTTCATTTTTAATCTTCCCAAACTGGGGGTGGGGTGGAGGTAGGGAATACACACAGTGGGACATACATCTTTCTAATTGTTGTCTTTTTCTCTTGCAGGACCAACCAGCCCATTAGGCACCGGTGTGATTTGGTGGGGTCCAAGAAAATGTTTTATTTTCATTGTTTCCAAAATCAGAAGAAAAAAATGAGTAGAATAATAATTGATAAGTAATAATGGATCCAGCCTGGATTGTATTTATCTTTATAACAACAGTTATAAAGTATCACTCTTAACTCTCTTTTTTTTAATGGAAGATGGGCCCACAAAGATCAAAACACAGCCCTGATCCAGGTAGGGTGTTTTTTATTTTTTTTAGAGTTTGGGTTTTGTTCTGTGGCCCAGGCTGGAGTACAGTGGTGTGATTATAACTCATTGCAGCCTTAAATTCCTGGGCTAAAGTGATCCTACTGCCTCAGCCTTCTGAGTAGTTGGGACTACAGGCACATGTCACCATGCCCAGACACACATCACCCGGCCCAGCATTTTTTTACTTTTTGTAAAGATGTTTCTCACTGTTTTCCAGATTGGTCTGACCTTCTGGCTTCAAGGGATTCTCCTGCGTGGCCTCCCAAAGTGCTGGAGTTACAGATATGAGCCCCCCACAACCAGCCTTAGGGAGGGTTTTAATTTTAATTATAGCTGTTCTCATTAGGCATCATTTGATCTTAACAGCTAATCTACATTTTAAACATAAGTGTCTGTTTGGTGTGGCTCTTTATGCATCCCACCCTGAGCCAAGCAATGCTTTCCTTGCACTCTGGCTATGGGCAGAAGTGGTCAGAGGCTCTGGCTTCTAGCAAAGAGGCAATTTTGAAGGCCTCCTAGACATGGAGCCACCACCCCAGCTGACCCAGAGGTGAGAGCATTCTGCACACAGGCAGCTGGGACCTTGTGGAGCCCACGTGTGGAGTGAAGGTGTGTGTGTGCAGGTCATGGGGTTGCCTGTCTTTTCTTAGACTGTTTAATGATTCCCGTGGCGACTTGATTTTTCAGACTCACCACTGATCACCTGTAAGGCCTGATTTATCTTATCAGAGGAGAGTGTCTTTTTTCTGCCTTCAGACTCAGCATCACATTATCAACCCCTGTTGCAATTTCCTGACTGCCTGGCCAGCCAATTCCTTAAAATAAATCTCTTACTGTCTATAAATACAGGGTGTACATATAATTCATGTGCAATTTAAAATAAGCAACTATTTAAAATTGCACAAATTGCACACGAACTTTATGGAAACCCCATATATCTATTTGTATCGCTATCTCTGTATATATGACATGGACTTATATAAATATATACATATATACATCTCTTTCTCAATGTATAGCTATAGCTGTATATACATCTTTAGATAGGCATATATAATGTGTATACTATGTATATACACAATATACCTATATACAGGGTTGTCTGGAAAGTATCCAGCTATGTAATATGAAAAATAGTATTAACAATGGTTGGAAAGTTTCTGGAAAGCCCTCCTACACACACACACACACACACACAGAGTGACAAAAACATGCATACACATTTTAAGAAAGGGAAAAAAACTATTAAAATTATAATACTATCTACCAATAAAAGATGAATACAAGTCATGTTGAGTACCTCTTGAAGTGCAGAAGATAAATGCGCAGATATGGAGATATACATAGATAATATCTATTGTCATATCTCTTCAGAACTTGGCCTTGACCCAGAGGAGATACATACATACGTATGTAGTATCTTCTACTGATTATATTGCTCTGGAGAACTCTGGCTTATATACTCTGCTTGGACATTTTGCCAAGTCCAGGGGTTAAGAGTACAGTCTCTGGAGCCAGCCAGCCTGAGACTGGATTCTGATCATTGTCCCTACTAGCTGTGTGACCTTGGTCAAGTGGATTCACGTCCATGGGCTTGAGTTTTGTCACGTGGTGCTGGGATTCCACCAATGAGCTGGCAGAGGGCGGGGCTTAGCCCGGGGGCGTTTGGCGTGCTCAGGTCTCCCCCTCTCCCAGCTGGGCGTGCCCGTGGTGTGGGGCGCCTGCGCATGCGCGGGCCCCTGACTGTGTCTGCTGAGGCCCGTCAGCCTCCCACAACCCCAGCTCACCAGCTGCTGGAGGCGGGGCTCTCGGTGGCGGTGGAGGCGGCCGGGCCCAGTGGCTATACAGCGGTACACACTGTGCTGACTGTGAACTCTGCCTCACTGGCCATGATGTCTGTGGGCTGGATGTTGCGGTCGTACATTGGGTTCTCAAATGTGGCCCTGACATTAGTGTTCTCGTGGCCAGCATAGCCATTGAACGGAACTTTGGGTCTTCTCCTGGGAATAAGAGAGAGAGGGTGACACAGAGAGACTCGGGGGTGTAGAGAGGGACAGTAAGCGAGAAGGAGGCCTTTCTTCTTTCCAGAAGGTTCCAGCGCTCCTGGGCCGAGAAGGCTCCACCTGGCGCTTGCCGCCGCCCTCCCGGCCCCGCCCGGGCGGTCCCCCCGCGCACCTGTGCTTGTAGAGATAGAGCACAAAGCCGGCGATGATGAGGGCGATGAAAGGCACCAGGATGGCGGCTGCCACTGAGCCGCTGTTGGAGGCGAAGTGGCGGCCGATGGACTCAGGGTCCGACTCCAACAGCCTGAGGTCTGGAAAGTCCCAAAGCACAAAATTCAAGTCACAGCAACACAGCTGGCAGCGGCGTAGGCCTCCGTCGGCCACCCTGTGCCACCGCACACTCTGGGGACGTGGGGCCGGAGAGTGGGCTCTTCCATTCTCCAGCTCAGTGGGGTGGGGGCCGAGGGGGTCTGCCGCGGACCCACAGGCTCTCAGCCCGCCCTGGAGAAAGTCCCACGTGCTTCCGCCTGTGTGTGATGGAAGCTCTGCAGAGGGACCCGAAACCACGTCACAGAACAAGATCTTAAAAGGGTGCATGCAGCCCCTTAGAAGTTTCTCAACTTTCTTGGCCATAGGAGATTTTCTATCAGGTGAAAACTTACAAAGGAAGCTAAAATGAAGACGGATGAAGATAGAACTGCCCTGGTGGTGGGAGGGCACCTTGATGCTTCACCTTCTGGATGGTCTTCCCTCCTTCTGGGTGCCCCACCCCACTGGGAGGGCTCAGGAGATCACAGTTAGACCCTTTGGCTCCTGTTAGGAACCCCCCCAACTGAAGGGCTGGGGCTCTGAGAGGGGACAGGGAGCCAGAGCACTGGTCTCCCCAGTGTGTTGGGATGGGGGGCTGCCGGCTGTGTGGAAGACAGTGGTCCAGTCCATGCAGCTCACAGGGCAGAGCTAAGGCAGCTCTGGGGAGCAGTAGTGTGGGTGAGCAGGCAGGGAGGTGGGTTGTTGCTTAGTGCACAGACGTCCTCTGGAGCTCAGAGATGGAGGGAATGCAAGGCACTGCCTTGGCAGGCAGGGCCCTGGGGCTGGGACCGTCAGTGGCTCTCATGCACCCATGACATCTCCTGTCTCCTTTCCACTGCTTCTGAGAAACTGAGAACCCTCCCTCCACCAGAGTCCGAGGCTGGGCACCAGAGGGTCTTGGTCAAGGCAGGCTCTGACGTGTGGGCATTTCCATGGATGACATGAAGCACTAGGACAGACAAGGGAAGCCTCCCTCATGCTTGGTTGTTTCCTCTGAAGAATGGGGACAACAATACCAGCCCCCCAGGACTGCACTAAGGAGGTAAAGACACTGCCAAGGACCCCAAGTTGAATACTTCAGGATGTCTTTGTTCCTTGAGGCAGAGGCGATGCCTGAGGGCTGGCCAGAGAGTGTCGCTGGGGGCTATATTTAAGACCCAGTGTCCCTGGAGCTAGGAATCCTCACCCCGAGGGCTGAGTGTGAAACTGCTTGGCAAAGGTTGAGCGTGACATTTGAATGTGTATTTGCAGGGAGATTCCATAGTTTTTGTCATAATCTCAAAGGTGTCCTTGATCCAAAAGAGGCTAAGCACCTCCATCTCAGCACCCCCACCACCCACGGCTTCCCTCCCAGTCCTGGGGCTCACAATTCCAGGGGACAGATGCTAGTTACCAAGTCTTTGAAAGCCGAACTGCCCGAAGCCTTGGCCCTTGACGGAGCCTTGGTATATGAAGGTGCCTCCGGAGGACTCTGAGGAGACCTGTGAAGGTGTGGAGCAGAGAGAGAAAGATGGAAGGCGTGCTAGAAGGATCTAGAACTCCAGCTGGCCGGGTCAGGGCTGGCCAGAGATAGGCTTATCGGACCATGCTGTCAGACCAGCTGGTGTCACCCACTGACCCACTGTCCCAACACACAGACGTCTGACTGCCCACATCAGGGCAGGGGGTTGCAACTGACTAGCCAGGATGGGGCTGGGTGGGGCACCAACTACTTGCGTGAGGTGAGAGTGATTTTATCTTCTACCAGTCACATCACTTAATCTGTCTGTGCCATAGTTTATTTGCAAAATGGGAATAATCCCAGCCCCTGTGTCAGAGGGGTGCTTGAGGATGAACTGATGACACAGAACCGAGAGCACTTACTTGATTCCTTAGATAAATGTTGTTTATTATTATCGTGGTGTGGTGGAAAACTGGGGCAACAGAACCACGATCGAAATGTCTCTGGCAGATTAAAGGCACGTTAGAGGATTCATCACAGTTCCAATAGCTGTGAATTTTTTGGAGGCAGTTGGGGACATCCCCCTGTCACTGTGTCCCTGCCACGCTCACACGTAGCTGGGGTCCTCAGCTGCGGAAGGCATGCTGTGAGGCTGCTTGTGCCAGTGCCCATTCTCCATGGCTGGGGCACCCTCTGTCTTGCATGCTCTAGGCTGACTGCCCCACCTGCACCCCCAGACATAACCCACACCCTGGCGGCTGTAGAAGGGCCATGACAGCTGTAGCTGCCGCTGCACCCTCCAGAGTGCCATCTTCACCTTGCCCTAGGCCTGCACACCACGCCCTGCATGCTGGGTTCTCTTATCCCTGCATGGCTTGGGGACCCCAGGAGTGAAAGTGGTCTGGCCTTGGATACGCAAAGGGATCCGTCAGATACCCCTGGGCATGCCAGGAGCACTTGCATGTGCCCGCCCCTGCAGAATCCTCTTGGTTCTCCTGATGTGTTTGTAAAGCAAAGTCACTGGTGCCACGGCCCCCTCCCTGCAGTTCTGTCCCTGAGGATGCAACAGGACTCCCCAGCCCTCTGCTGCTCTGGCCCACTGAGACCTCTTGCTCCTTTCTCACCTTCCTCTTCCAGCACCAACCATACAAGACAGGGAAGCTGAGGACATGGCTGGTAACACTATGCTCAACTGTACTATGTGTAAAATAGGAAGGTACAGGCAGAGGAGTATCACTGGGGGCCTGGCCTCCAGCTCAAGAATGTCCTGAGTGGAGGAAGTCTTTCCTATGGGGAATGCAGGAAAGTCTTGTGCCCCCACCCCACGTGCTGGTCTCTCAAGCTGTGTGAATTACCCACAATCCACATTCTCAAGTGTGAGGAGATTCCCAGGTGGTCACATGGGACTCGCCACCTTCTCCCAGCTCCCACCCACCACACCATCAACTCCAGTGAGCTTGAGTTCCCTCTTCTGCCTTGACCTCCAATCGCTTGCTTTGGGCTCCAATCTCCCAGATGTGGAACCCCTTGATTCTGGGTCCTCTGTCTCTTTTTGTATTTTCCTTTGCCTGCTTCACTGGCAGCATGGACTCCCGTGCTGCCCTCAGTCCTGGCCCCACAGGAAACCTTCCAGGTCTCCACGTTGATCCTAATAATTTCCACACCCTTCTGTCCCCCTCTTTCTGGCAGTGACTTGGGGATGAGGGATGGGGCAGAGTAGAGGGGGTCAATCTGTCAGACTTACATGCCCATCTAAAGCCCAGTGATCATCTTTGAACTTGTTCACAAAGATCTCCACGGGCCCTGTGACCTGGTAAACTTGGAGCAGCAGATGGAAATCTTCTTTCTTATAAATTCCTGGGGAAAAGAAAGTTCAGGGATTATATTGGAAAGACCTGGGACCATTTCAAAACCCAGATTTGTGGGCTTGTGGATGTGAGTTCTGAGTGGAATTTCATGTGTAGATGTATAAACGCCCTCTGCATACTTTTAAGAGGTAAGTCTATTGTTTCAATTGTCACATGTGAGTTTTTACAGGCTGAATGTGAATGTGTGAAAGAATGTGCCTGAGTGTGTTAATGACTGGATTACTGGGCTGAGATCGTCATCCTACTTTTACACGCACGTGTGAGGATTTAATTTTGTGTCTAGTAGTCTTTCAAAGCCTGGGTATGCTTGTAATTGAGCAGGTACAGGAATGCATGAAGGCATTCATGCACTTGGGAGGACGTCAGTGTGTTTATGAGTATTTATGTGGTATTAGCGTAACTGAATGAATGTAATTGTATAGTTGTGTACGTGTGTGCACGTATGAATGAGCTGCTAAGATTATATGTGGGGTCGTGTACACGTATTAGTATGTTTAATGTTCATTCATTCTCTTACGCATCCACTTATCTACCCATCTATTCAAACACTTGTTTTCTAAGGTAGTTACTTTTTCTCATTATAGGAAGATTGAAAATTGGGGACGTTTTGGAAAATGCAGAGGTTCATGAAGAAAAATAAAATCCTTCCAGTTGCCCGCACACTATACTCCAAGCCTGAATCATTGTACACAGTTATGACTCAATAAAAAATAATTAAAAAAAAAAATCCTTCCAGTTGTATTACTACGGGGAAATAACCACTGCTAATATGCTGGTGTAAATGCTTCCAGTTTTCTTTCTTATCAATATAAATTTTTTTGCCTTAAAAATTAGAAGTCATTTAATGTACATTATAATGGCTATGTTTGTCCCCAAATTGGCATAATATTTTATCCAGTGGATATATTATAATTAAAATACCCATTTCTTTATTTTGGGCATGTTTTCTAGTTCTAGTTTCCGTATAATACAAGTGTCCCTGTAATGGGAACATCCTTTATCTGAAATGTTTGACTCCCTTCATATCAATTTCTTACAATAAGAATTGTTGGAAATGTAATTGATGGGTCCAATCATTTCCAAGGATCTTTACAAAGCTGCCAAATTGTTTTCTAGAATGGTACTATTTTAGACTTTGATCACTGCTGAACCCAACCAACGAAGGGCTACGACTTTAAAGAACTCTGAGTGGACAGACAAACGGAAAATGACATTTTGTGTTTACTTTTATTTTCTTTTTGATTACTGCTGAAAAATAGTTTTTATTTTGTTGACTGATTGTACTTCTTTGGCTTCTGAGAACTCTCTGTCCCCATTTTTTTTTTTTTTGAGACAGAGTCTCATTATATCGCTCTCAGTAGAGTGCAGTGGCATCACAGCTCACAGCAACCTCAAACTCTTGGGCGTAAGCAATTCTCTTACCTCAGCCTCCCAAGTAGATGGGACTACAGACGCCCGCCAGAATGCCCAGCTATGTTTTGTGGCAGTTGTCATTGTTTAGCTGGCCAGGGCCGGGTTTGAACCTGCCAACCTGGGTGTATGTGGCCACTGCCCTACCTACGGGTGCTGCCCATCTGCCCCAATTTTTTGGCTCAATTTAAGGGATATCAGTCTCTTTTCTCTTTGTTTATAAGTGTTCTTTACACATTCACACTGTTGATGTTTGCCAGCTAACCATTTCCTATGGACTGCTGGTGCTTTGTCAGGTAAATAAATACGATTAGACATCTCCTCGTTCCCTGACCACCAGACAAGCCTCAGTCTTGTGTGACAGTACCATGGGATGACATTAGGCTCATCCTTGCCATCCTCCCTGACCACTTCTGCTGCTTTAACAGAGGTGCCTGCTTCTTACCAGCCAAGTGAAGCTCCACACCACTGTGATCAATCATGGTGGCATTGACCTTGCTGTTGGCAACCTGGAAGCCAGTCACTCTGAGCATGGCAGGCTGCTTCTTCCCCTGGTACTCATAGGCTCCTTTCCACAGAGAATTCTTGGCAAAAACATCCCCAGGAACTAGAGGAATTGAGAAACAGATGTGAGTAGAACTGTGTGTGCACTGATGGAATTGGGGCCACCCGATGACTGACCCTAGTTCACTCTCTGAGATTGTATCCTTTTCCCCGAAGCCTAACATGTGGGGTAGAGTCTGGTCGAAGGCTCTGGCCTCCTGCAATCCTCTTGTATCTCAGAGTGGCTGGGTGGAGGTCATAAAACCAGTATGTCCAAGAGATATTTTCACTCCCATGTTCACTGCAGCACTACTCACAATAGCCAAGACAGGGAAACAACCTACGTGTCCATCAGTGAATCAATGGATAAAGAAAATGTGATACAGATAAGGAATGAGATACTACAGGTTTTAAAAAGAAGGAAATCCTGTCATTTGCAACAACGTGGGTGAACCTAGAAGGCATTCTTTCATGATATTGGTAATACTGGAAAATAACACAAAAATGTCTGCAGTTTTTACTGGTGACAAATTAATGGGTATTGCCAATAATACTACAGGTTGTTGTCTACATTAAAAATGAAAGGAAATGCTAAATTTCAGTAAGAGGTAAAGGAAAATAAAGATGTATATTTTCCATCCCTAGCCCACAGATGCCCCGATGCCTTGATGCCCTTACCCAAGCAAATACTGCCTGATCTTACTTACATGTGGGTTCTAAAAATGTTGGACTCATAGAAGCAGAGAGGAGAATAGTGGTTGGGGTGGAGGGTGGGTAGATGTCGTCAAAGGGTATAAAATTTTAGTAAGAAAACTTTTGCATAACGTGGTGACTGTAGTTAATAAGTTGTATATTTTGAAGTTGTATAATGAGCTGTATATTTTATAGTTGCTGAAAGAGTAGATTTTAAATGCTCTCACCATAAGAAAATGAGAACCGGAGGCGGCAATGGATATGTTAATTAGCTTGATTTAATCTCTCCACGATGTATACACATATCACAACATCACATTGTACCCCATAAATACATACATTTCTTATTTTTCATTTCTTATTTTTGAATTCAAAAGGAAATTAAAGAAAGAAAGAGAGGAAACTAGAAGGAAGGGAGAGAAGAAAGAAGAAAAGAGAAAAAAAAGGAGCGAAGAGGTTTAAAAGGTGAAGAAAGGGAAATAGTGAGAAGAGAGAGTGAACTGCTATGTTAGTATAGTGTGGTGTGCGGAACATGGGCTAACGAAGTCAGATAGATATGGGTTATGATCTTAGCTCTGTCATTTATCAGTTGTTTGATCATGTGCAAGAGCCTTACATTTCTCACCTGTGCAGTCTACACTTATAGTCTCCTTGTGGGGGGACGTCCCATTTCCCATATTAGGGTTATTGTAGAGGTTAAATGATCTAATGTAAACTGCATGCTACACCATGTTGAGTGATAAAAGCACTTAATCAGTATTGCTATTAAAACTATCATTTATCCTTATAATAATTCTCTATGGCAAGTATAATGATACCCACTTTTTTTTGCTTTTTGAAACAGGGTCCCTATCAGGCTGCAGTACAGTGGCGCCATCATAGCTCCCTGTAACCTTGAACTCCTGCACTCAAGCAATCCTCATCCTCCATCCTCAGCCTTCCAAGTAGCTGGGACTACAGGCATGCCCCACTGTGCCTGGATAACTTTTAAATTTTTTGCAGAGATAGGGTCTCATTATGTTACCCATGCTAGTCTTGATCTCCAGGGCTCAAGTGATCCATCTCAGCCTCCCAGAGTGCTGGGATTATAGGCATGAGTCACTTTGCCTATTTTATCAGAAGGCAAAATGGAGCTTTAAGGCAAAGTTCATTTTCCCAAGGACACAAGCTGGCCAGTGACCAAAATAGCACTTACATTGAATTCGTGATGCCAAATCTAGTCTTGCGTCCTGTGTAAAACACACGTTGATGAGGAAAATAAAAGTAGGAGGTTCAGAAGTGGACATGATAGTCTACGACTGTTTTGCCTTGGTCAGGCTGTGCATGTGGATCTGTGTCTAGTTCTGGATGTGACACTTTCAAAGACACTATACTTATCTTAAAAATGTAACTATTTTGAGCATTAACCATTAACCATTTCTGAGCAGGACCTGGGTCTATATATCCGGTTGTATCTGTGGATGGTTTATATTCCCTTTCACTGGGCACTCAGAAATTCAAGCACATGATTCCGGCTAGGTGAAAAAAGTAACACCAGTTTCTTGACCCAGTGATCTGGACTGTACATACTCGAGGCTTGTGTGAGTGGCGGTTCCCGGGCAGTGTTGACAGGTCTCCCACTGGGCCGGACCTCTGCTGGGGAAAGAGAATGGAAGGAAACAGGCTCAGAGTCCGGTTCACGTTCCAGCAGAAAAATAATGGTCACCTGTCTGACATTAGGTCAATTTGGACTTATTTTCTTAGACCAGGAGATGGACTGCTTGGATGGTCAGTGGACCTCTCTCTGAATAATAAAATACAAAGAATTACAAAGGAAATCAATTTTATTTTTTATAGTTATTAAAATATTAAACAAGGCATTAGGACACAGCTGTATACATGACTGTATGCTACTGCATTAAATAACAGGATTCAGCAGCAAATGTAGTATGATATTGGTAACAGTTGTGAAGGAACACAAAAATGTCTGCAATTTCTATATCTACAATATATCTATAATGTCTACAAATTTATAGGTATTGCCAATAATACTACAGGTTGTTGTCTACATTAAACATTAAAGGAAATGCTAAATTTCAGTAAGAGGTAAAGGAAAATAAAGATGTATATTTTCCATCCCTAGTTCATAGATGCCCCAATGTCCTTACCAAAAACTTTGGGTTAAAAGCTTTGTCCTTGACTCTGCTTTCCTTCCAGATGCCCTGCAGGAAGGAGCAACTTGTACCCATCACAAGTGAGCTCCTGGAGCCCTGGCTGGGGTTTCGGTGGAGTACACGTTCCCCTGAAGGGGGGCCTGACTGAGGAGCCTTCACAGCAAGGTCAAAGGCAAAGGCAAAAACTCTGGGCCTGAGCCAGACAGCCTAGGGCTCAGGTCCTGCTACTTGTGCTACTTGATGATTGTGTGACCCTCACTAGTCACTTCACTACTCACAGTGTTTGTCTTCTCGTTGAAACGTGGAAAAATACTATAACATACTCACAGGTCTATGCTGAATAAATGAGGCTATAAACAAGAAAGTCATAGTAAGTCAATAATGTCCTCCTTTTGCAGATCAACAACAGAAAATCTACGTCAAGGAAGGGCAGACTCCCTACTGTTTCCCTTGGAGGGAAGACACGGGGCTTTAACAAAACCCCTCCAAATCTGGAGGGCAGCTCTGAGTGTACACAAAGGCATGGAGAAATTTTCCACGGAGACTCAGTGTGAGCATACTTCTGGAACTTATTGTCTTAGGTTTTGCCTGATGAAGGTGGCCAAGAAGGAGAAGGCATTTTATGTGTTAGGCACACTCATGTTGTCTCATTTACTCCTGCTGTCAAAACTGTGAAGTAGAGATTATTGTCCCTGTTTTTCAGAAGAGAAAGTTGTTAAGAGGCAGAACGTGAAGGGGCTTGCTCAAAATCATACATTAAGGGGTTGAGTTGGGAGTCAACTGTGCCTAAAACATTTTATATTTTTAAATATAGGTACAAATAATATTGAAAATAATAAATTACGTACGAATAAATGGCATGAAAGAAAGCAAGACTTGTGCACTTCAAATTGTAAAACACAACTGATATCAACCAAAGGTTTAAATAAATGGAAAGACATTTCATGTTTATGGATTGGAAATCTTACTATTGTTCAGATGGCAACACTCCCCAAATTTGTCGACAGATTCAGCTCAAGGTCTGTTAAAATCCCAGCTATCTTCAGAGACTGACTAGCCAATCTTAAAATCCGTGTAGAAGTAGAAGGCAAAAGAACAATCTTCAAAAATAAGGCCAGAGTTGGAGGACTGACAATTCCCAATTTCGAAATTTACTACAAAGCTCAAGTAATCAGAGCTGGCTGGTAACGATGTGTGGATAGTCACAGAGACCAGTGGGATAGAATAGAGAATCCAGAAATAAACTCATACACTTATGGTCAAATGACTTTAGACAGGGGTGCTAAGACAATTCAGTGGGGGGAAAGAATAGTCTTTCCAACAAAAGGTGCTGCAACAACTGGATATCCACATGGAAAAGAATGAATTTGGACTCCAACCTACCACCATAAAAAATTAACTCAAAATGGATCAAAGATATAAATGTAAAAGATTAAACTATAATATAAACTCTTAGCATAATACATAGGCAAAAATATTTTTGATCCTGGATCAGGCAAAGTTTCTTAGATAAGACAGCAAAAGCATAAGAAACCAAAGGAAGCAAAGATAAGCTGGCGCTTCATCAAAATTAAAACATTTGGTGCTTCAAAGCATACCAACATAAAAGTGAAACGACAACCCACAAAATGGGAAACATTTGTAAATCACATATCTTATAAGGGCCTTGTATTCTAAGTATATAAACAACTTACATCAAGAACATAAACAGACAACCCAATTTAAAAAAATGGACAAAGGTTTTATACAGGCATTTCTTCAAAGAAGACAGTCACACACAAAAAGATGCTCAGCATCATTAGTCATTAGGGAATATATATCAAAACTGCAATGACTCAGGCGACAAAAGCAAAAATAGACAAATGGGATTACATCAAAATAAAAAGCTCCTGCACTGCAAAGGAGACAATCGATGGAGTGAAGAGACAATCCAGGCAATGGGACAATAGAGGTTAATATCCGGAACATACAAGGAACTTAAGTCAATAGCAAGGAAACAAATAACCTGATTGAAAAAGGAGCAAACTACCTGGATAGACATTTCTCAAAAGAAGACATACAAATGGCTAACAAATATAAAAAGTGCTCAGCGTCACTAATCATCAGAGAACTACAAATTAAAGCCACAATGAGATACCATCTCACACCTGTTCAAATGGCTATTATCAATAAGGTTCAAAAGTGTTGGTAAGCATTGAAAACATATCCATACGAAATGTGCACATACATGTTCACAGCAGTGTCCATAATAGCCAAAAAGTGGAAACAAACTAAAAGTCCATTGATGAGTGAATGCATAAATGAAAATTGGTACAGCCATCAATGGAAGCCATCCAAGGCATGAAATTCTTATATATGCTATAACATGGATGATTTGTGAAAACAGAATGGTAATGAAATAAGCCAAATAAAAAAGGACAAATATTGAATGATTCCTCTAACATGAGGTGCTCAGAATATGCAAATTCATAGAGACAGAAAATAAGATCATGGTTACCATGGGCGAAAGAAAAGAGAGAATGAGAAGTTATTGTTTAATGAGTATGAGTTTCTGTTCTGGATGATGAAAAAGTTCTGGAAGTGGATACTGGTGATGGTTGCATAGTATCAAGAATATACCTAACGCCACCGAATTGCACACTTACAATTTCATACCATGTATGTTTTACAATAATAAAAATGTAAAAAAATAAATGCACTTAAAAGGCTTTATGTCACTATCATATGTGGAAAATAAATAATTTCCATAGGTAAAAGGAATTTACGGGCAGCACCTGTGGTTCAAAGAGTAGGGCGCGGGCCCATATACCGGAGGTGGTGGGTTCCAACCCAGCCCCGGCCAAAAACTGCAAAAAAAAAAAAAAAAGAAATTTACAACAGTTCATATAGTGAAAAAGAAATGATGTAATTAAATTCTGGCTCTGATAAAGGCTCTGACCCTGAACCTTCTCTCTGCAGAGCAGCATAGCAAAATAGTTTCAAGCATAATCCTCAGGTTAGACTGAGGTTTGGAGCTTCAGCTCTTTCCCTTTACCAGCTGATGTTCTTGGACATGTTAATTAACTTTTCTGTGCCCAGTTTCTGCACATGTTAAATGGAGAAACAAACAGCGCCTGCCTCATAGGAGTCTTGTGAGGATGAAATGAGTTAAGACATACAAAGCGCTTAGAACAATGCCGGGCACATGGCGGGATCAACTCCTGTAAAGGGGTGTTCAGTGCTACTCCACCACCAGACTAATCCTTTATCCTTGCTCCTTTCCCTTAAGCCAGGACTCAGACATCACCTTCTCCAGGAAGCCCTCCCTGACTTCTTCCCTCAACCCTTCAGCGCCCCTCTTGTTCCTTCCCATTCACTGCGCTTCCACATTCTTCCAGGTACTGCCACATCTGATAACATGTCTGTCTTCTCCAGCAGATTGTGAGCTCCGGTAGGGCAGGGCTGTGGCTGTCACCTCTGAATCCCAGCACAGCATGGTGCAGTGACAATGCTCAGTAGAAGAACTGAGGATGACTGAAGGAGACAGCAAGGGATGTCTGGGACATGGGCACATGCTGTTTAATCAAGGTTATCATGTAGGCAGGGCGTTATTTCAGCTTGGTGGAAGAAAGAGAATTTCTCTGCCTGACGATTAAGTCTACTCCTCTGAGAATTTTCTGTTCAGGCAGAAGGAAGCAAAATAAAACTTGGGATTGGTTCAATATGTGCCTCTTAGACTGCCCTGGTTTGGTCTACTGGAGACTCAACACTTAGAAAATCAGAAGCAGGATCCAGCTCCTGGGAATCCGATTTCTTCCCTCTCTTTTGCCCTCCTTCTGTGGCAGCTCAGCCATCCCCTTCAGCCTCCCACCCTGGAGAGGCCGCGGGACACTCACCCAGGCAGATGGGCGGCTTGCCTGTCCAGCTGCCATCCGCCTTGCAGGTGCGGTGCTCGGAGCCGCCCTTGAGGGAGAAGCCCTCCTGGCAGGAGTAGATGAGTGTGTAGCCCATGGAGGGCAAGTCCAGGGCCCCGACGTTGGCATGTGTTGGCGTCTCTGGCTGCCTGCAGTGGTGGGCTGGATGAGAGGAAAGACACTGTTGGACCTGAGATTAGGGGTTTCAGAGGGCCTTTTCAACCCTTCCCTTGTTCCTTTCCCTTCCCCCACAGGCCCTTTCAAACCCAGAACCCTCCTCCCCAGTCCTGCCCCCACCCCCAAGCTCCATGTCTACGGGGGTGGCCAAGATGGAGGTCAGGGGGACATTAGCCTAGTCAACCCTGGAGGAACTCAGCCTGTAGCACTTTTCCTGAGAAGACAGAGTAATTGTGGTCAAAAGCCTGATGTCTCTACTGTGGGCCTTGCTTGGTTCATGGTTGTTTCTGCTGCTGCAGGATAGTTTTTTTCTTTGCTAAGATGCAGGGATTGCCTTCCAATACCAGAAAGGCTATTTTTTTTTTAATTCGGATTAATATGAGGGGGTACAAATGATTAGGTTACATTGTTTATATTTCTAAGGTAAAGTTCAAGTTGTAGTTGAGGCATTCATCCACAGGGTGTGCTATATACATTGTGCCCATTAGGTGAGACAGAAAGGCTTTTGTGTGGAGACATTTTCTGGGAGGTCCCAAGGAGTGAAGACTACCAATATCGGCCCAAATGAGAAGTTGTGAGCTCCCTGTCATTCAGAGCATTCAAGTCTGTCCTGGACACCCGGTGGCTGGGGCAAGAGGCATTTTCTCAGGGAGCGGGTGAAGTCTGCACTCACGGACACAGTCAGGCGGGGTTCCGCTCCAGGTCAGGTTGGGGAGGCAGGTCCTGGTGGTGGAGCCCTGAAGCAGATAACCTTTCTGACAGCGGAAGAGCACCATGCTTCCAACCTGCGGCAAGGACAGATGGTCCCATCATCCCTTTGCCTCCACCCTTACACTCTGACATTACACTCTGTTGCAGGAGACAGAGCGCCTCGTTCAGAACCACAAGCTCCTGGATCTGAGTTCTGGCTTCTCCGTTTACTCATGAGCAGTTGCAAGGAACTCTGCAAACTTTATGTGTCAGGAAGAGATGGCCATCTCTGCCACAACTCCATTGGGATGTGTGACACTCAAGTGTGATGGTGGATTTGACAGCATTTTATAAAACATGCAGAACAGTGCAGACTAAAATTATCACTTGTCTATGAATGCCTTTGTTCTATGAACCATAAATTCATTAAAGACGAGAAATCTGTCTTCTCTGCAGATGTGGCCCCTGCAGGATCTGGCGCTGTGCTTTGTCAATATCTGTTGAACAGAATTATCAGCTCCCTCTCTCCCTCCCTCCGTTCAGCTGTGTTCTCCACTTTGACTCCCCACTGGCCCCTCACTTTCCCCAACACGCCTGCAACTACCAGCCCCATTTCTCTTTCTCCAGTGCACTGGCCATAACACGGTCAGTTTCCCACCCTGCAACGTGGATCATACTACTTTCCAGGTTGAACACTTGGGTGTCCCTGTCACCCACCCGAGCACCTGCAATGTATAACTCTTAATTCCCACTCCCTTCTTCCACATCCAATCTGTCTGTCTCCTGGATTTTATCATTTGATTCAGCAAATGGCACTTTTACTGATGCAGCTGCACAAATCAAACATCTCAAGTCATCTTTGATTCCTCCAACTCCTCAGTGAGACCCGTGGAGGAGCCCTCTTGGTTTCACCTACAAAATGCATCCTGACCTCTTGGGCTAAAGTGATTCTCCTGCCTCAGTCTCCCAAGTAGCTGGGACTACAGGCGCCCGCCACAATGCCTGGCCATTTATTTTATTTTATTATTATTATTATTTTTGCAGGTTTTGGCTGGGGCTGAGTTTGAACCCACCACCTCCAGCATATGGGGCCAGTGCCCTACTCTTTTGAGCCACAATACCTGGCCATTTTTTGGTTGCAGTGTCGTTGTCATTTAGCAGGCCAGGGCCAGGCTCAAACCCACCAGCCTCAGTGTATGTGGCCGGTGCCCTACCCACTGAGCTATGGGCACTGAGCCAGGGCTTCTCTTCTTAAAACCCTGCTATTCACCCTCCACTCAGCAGCCTGAGTGATATTTCAAGTGATAAATCAGATTAGTCACCTTCAAATGACATTCAGAAAAAAATCCGAAATATTGTATCATGGCTTCAAGGCCCTGCATGTCCTAGCCCAGGGCTTCTTCTTTGTAAAAGTTATTATGTAGTATCTGAGTCATACACAAGGAGATATGGAACCTATATAAAGCATAACAATCAAATGGATACCTGAGGTTGAGCCCAGTACACAAACCAAGAGCTGGAACTTTACAGACCTGGGTTGTAATCATTTGGATGCACCATCCTGTCCCTCCTCGGTTCCTCCGCTGTCCTTGGCGGTAACTATTATCTTGAATTTTGTGTTTTTAATTTCCTTGCCTTGTTAAAAAATAATTCTATGCATGTGTGTATTCATATCACTAAATAATTTAGTAAGTTTTTGCTGGTTTTAAACCTTCTAAAGATAGCGCCATACCACCTTTGTTGTTTGATAGTATGTTTTCCAGATTCATCCATGTCCTGTTATTACCCATTACCTCTGGGTAATAACGCCATCATGAGACTGTACCATAATTTTTCTCATTTCTTGGTAACATGTGCATGAGTAGCTCTGGCATTCTTTTCCGGAGGGGAACTTCTGGGTCACAGCGTGTGTGTGTGTGTGTGTACCTTTGCAGCCCAGTGCCAAGGTGTTTGCAAACCTTGCCTGGCTCTCTGACTTCATCCCTCCCTCCCTGTCCTGTAGGCTCGCCGACTGGCCCGGCCTGCTCTCCAGTCTCCCATCCTGTTAAGCACTTCGCTGCCTCAGTGCTCCTTTGCACCAGCCGTTCGCTGTGCGAGGACTGTCACCTCACCCTGAAAAGGGCTAGGCCTCATTGCAGAGGCCACAGTTCAAATGTCACCTTTATCACAACTGTAATCCCAACACTCTGGGAGGCCGAGGCGGGTGGATTGCTTGAGCTCAGGAGTTGGAGACCAGTCTGAGCAAGAGTGAGACCCTGTCTCTACTAAAACAGGAAAACTAGCCGGGTATTGTGGTGGGCACTTGTAGTAGTCCCAGGTCCCAAGTAGCTGGGATGGAGCTGAGTCAGGAGGATCACTTGAGCCAAAGAGTTTGAGGTTGCTGTGAGTTATGATACCACAGCACTCTACCCAGGTTGACAGAGCGAGACTCTATCTCAAAAAGAAAAAGAATCAAATGTTACCTTCAGGAGGGTTCTTCCTTAACTAATCTTCCTAACATAGCAACCCACCCTGTTCACATCCCTCTCACGCTCAGAAGTTAACCTGCTTGTTTGTCAGCCCCAGCCAGGCTGTAGCGGGCACCCAGCCTGCGCTGCTCCCACCGAACTCCCAGCTCCTACGCCGCCCACGGCTGTCAGTGTGCGCTGCGTGAGTACAGACTGGGGGCGCCAATTGCATCGCTTGACTAGATCTCAGGTCGTCACTTCCAGGTTAGTCCCTGCTGTTTTTGTGGTCACGTCTTGGGCTGCAGCTAACCGTCCTGCCTTGAACCCACCCTCCTCTCCTGCTTCCTTTCTCTGTTCAGAGTGTCCCGTCCCAGCCTATCCAAAGTCTCTCCTTCTCCCAAAGCTCATTCTGAGACGTGCGCTCAGGTCGTGCACCCTGCTGGGCACGTGTAGCGCATGCGTGCTGGCTCCTGCCGCCCCGTCCGAGCCCAGGGTCTGCGGGGAGGCTGCGGACACCCTGAGGACGGAAGTCTGTCCGTCTCTCTCATTTCTGTGTGCGGGCACTGCCCTGCCCCCGCTCTGGGGGCTGCTGGGAAGTGTCACGGCACTATGTCATCTGTTGTCCTCATCAGCGTCTCGCCAGATGTCAGCACCTCCCCGTTTCTGAGCAGCTCCCGCGGAGCTGGTGTAAAGAAGCAGGGCCCTTCCTTCTCCTGGCTTCCCACGTCTCATCCTCCCCTAGCACGGTCCCAAGGAAGGCCCCCTGGTCCCCTGACGCTGACGGCGACAGGAGGAGATAGGAATCAGGAAGGCCTGATCTTGGCTGACCTCATTACCTGGTAGCCCTGGGAATTGTTCTGAATCCCAAACTGCGGCACGCCGGGGTCTGCACACATGGTCAGCGTTGGATCTGGATTGTCAAAACAAAGACACAGACCACGCACGGGTCACCGGAGCTGTCACTCTGAGAAACAGGGGCAGGAAAGGAGGCACAGCCCAACTTCCTTCCCTTTTGGGATCTGAATTCCAGCCCCAGCTGACTATTTGATTCCCCCGAACATGGCAGCTCTGGCTATTCTGTAGCCTACTTGAAGAGGCTCAGGAGAGAAGGACTTACTTCCTTGAGGCCTCTGAAGCCAGGGAAGGACAGTCATCATCTCACGGCCTGCCCTCCACCCCCGGACTCCGTACATCACCTCTCACCTATGCAGCTGGGCTGAGTGCCGCTCCACGTCCCATCTGACTGGCAGAACCTGCGTGGAGAGCCCACCAGCACCAGAGGGGGGTGGCAGGAGTAGGACACGGACGACCTGTAAGAGAAGCCTCGGTCCTCTCTCCTCCCACGGGGTGGGACACCAGGATCCCCACAAAACACAGCTGGGAAGACAAAGGGAGAAAGGCGGGTCCAAGTCGCCTTCTGGAACGCAGCCTCCCTCTCCCGCACAGCCTCCCTTTTTCCTCTGTATTGTTTTCTTCCTGGTTTTGCTTGAACTCTGGGAACTGGCAGCCCCGGGCACGTGCTGTACCTGCCTCAGTGCCGTGGCTGGTGTCTGTATCCCGAGTGCTCGATAATGGAGCACCATTATGGGAAGTGCAGGACACTGAGGGAAAAGAACCCCAATGACAATCCCTCTATTCAAAGGAAAAGAATCCCAATTAACAATCCCTTTATTCAAAACTTTGTTCCATTTTCACACACACTCTTTTCTAGTCTTTGTTCAGTTGTGTGCAAGCTTTCACAGAGCCAAAAAACCCAAGTCACGTGACTATGACTCTTGCCTCATTCACTTAATATTGTCCTGTAAGCATCTTTCCCATTTATGACATCACTGTCACTTACTGGCTACATGATTTTGCACGGTTGGTTGTATCATAATTACCTTTTATCATAACTATCGTATTAAATATATATAATCTGATATAAAATTATATACGACTTTTCTTTCAAATGTATTATCTTTTTAGGAGAACTTTCTAGGAGTGGACTTACTTTTAAAGGTTTGAACATGTTTGCAGCTCTTAATGTAGACTGTTAAATTTCTTTCTCCAAAGGATGCACATTTACACTGTCGTGGGGAGCATGTGGGCGTACCCCTTTTATTCAGGCCATATTAACATCAGAGGGTATCATTGGAAATTAACCATCAAAGGCAAAGCTCCCATATTAAGTATTACTTTATGCTATGATGTGAGTGTGTGGTGTTTGTGTATGTAGAGTCATAAGGTTCAAAACATGTGCAAAATAAAATGATAGTTGGACCTGCAGCTTATACCTCAGAAGCTGGGGAGTCTAGGTTGACCAATTAGAAGTCAGTTAAAAGCCAAGTTGATCTGAAGTTACTGTATCAAGGAAGAACAAGAAATACAAATGGCTGAAGTCAAGAGGGTGAGGCTCTTTCTAATAAGCAATGCAATGCCAATTAAAATAATAATATGCCTTTTTCAATGCCTCAGGCTGGTATATATTAAAAAAAATTGGCACAATCCATTGAAGACAGTTTGGGAACACATGTCAAGAAATGAAGAGTGACTGTCATTGGCCCAGCAGTCTCAGTCTGAGGACTTTACCATGAAAGCAAAAAGCAAAGGAATCTTTGGGTATATTTATTACATAACTGCCACTAACACAATTAAATTAGAGAGAACCTAAATTCATTACAAGTAGGAGATGATTAAATAAGCAGTGGTTTCTACAGCAAGGAAATTCTTTAAAGCCGTTAAATATGATGGTGCAAAGAGCAGTATTATCGGAGGTGTTGTTGGAAAGGTTTTGGGGGCCTCCTGATGAACACAAGTTATGAAAAAGTAAGCACGGCATGGCCCAATGCCATTTATAGAAAACTGCGTCCATGTCTCTACGGAGGCGGAAATGCACAGGGATCCATGAGGAAGCACAGTCAAAAGCTTAACTGTGGCTATCATTGGGAAGTGAAAGCTTGGAGGATTTTTTACGGTCTTCTTTGTGTTTTTTAATGTAAGAATACAATTTTATAGCAATCAGAATCCATCATTAAAAAGCAATTCAGCTATTTCTCCAGAGGACAAGCAATGTTGCTGAGTCCCCACTCAACCATGAGCCTTCGCAACTTTTCCTGGTGGTAGGTGAAAGTCAGAGGGACCTGGGCAGCATGGACCATGCAGCTGTGTCCACTTTGGAGCTACTAGCCTGAAGCTCTGCTGAAATTCCCAAATGGAAGCACATTTTCGGAGGACCCAATTGTCATGAGTCTGTGGATGGTTTCCCACAGAATTAGATCAATGCCAATGAGAAAAAAATTAGCTCCTACTGTTTGTTCAAAGCATGGGCATAGAGAAAATGCTCCAGAGCCCATTCATGGGTGTAACAACGAATAAGTGACCTGGAGCCTGCTTCTCTGGGGACCTTGGTGAGGAAATGAGTGCTAGAACGGATCTGAAACTCTTCAACTGGGCCAGGAGGATAAAAAGTAAAGTATCTCACCAGGAAACTGAAGGCCCCCTGGAAGCCTTTTCTGTGCAGGGTGTTTTCCACGAAGACAGATATGTTTCTAGCATTAATCGTCACCAGATCTTTGGGTACCATCCCATCTAGTTAACATCCTTCAAAAAGTACCTCCCTTATCTGTGGCCTAATTCATTTCCACTGTGAGTCCGGACAGTGTCTGAAGTCAGGGCTCAATTAAGGGATTCTCGTTTTTCTTACTCTAAACTCCCCTTCCTTTTTAACAGTGTCTTTAATGAAGGGCCTCCCTGGTGTGGGGTAGGGGACTGCCTGCTCTGAGCCTTCCAGCAGCAGAGCTCTGAGGCATGCAGTGGGGGGAGCCATCGGGTGTGAGTGACTTACGGAAGCACTGAGGCAGCTCTCCGGTCCAGGACCCGTTTCCCTCGCAGGTGAGCACCGCGGGCAGGGAGAGCTGGTACCCCTCCAGGCAGGCATAGGTCACACTGGAGCCCCACGTGAAGTCAGACCCCACCACTTTCCCATTGGGGATGAGCTGAGGCGGCACGCACATGATAGCTGGGGGGAGACCAGAGAGGCTGAGAGCTGGTGCTATCCTGGTGAGACCAGCCCTGCCCCATCAGCAATGTCACCATCACCTTGCACCTGCTGGGTATCTGGGCTAAGCAGAGAGAACCAGAAAGGACCCCTCTAAATGCAGAAGTCTGGTCTCTTTGCACCTTACAATGCCTCCTCTCCAGTGTGACAACCCAGGCCTTGCTTTGCACAGCCCTTCCCTTGATGGTCAAGGCCTGGGCCTTACCTTGGTAGCTTTGGACTCCCTCCTGGCAGATATTCAGGGACAAGTTCTCACGTTGTGAGATAATAATGTGAGGGTGCTGCCCTTTTACTCCCTCCCTTCTAGGCCATCAGGGCCTCCATCCCACTTTGAGAATTTTTTGGCCCTCCGTCCACATCTGCAGCCCCCAGACGCACCTTTGCAGACGGGTTTGGTACCATTCCACGTTCGGTCCTTGGTGCAGCTCAGCACAGACACCCTGTGTGACTCCATCGTGTAGCCAGGGACACACTGGTATGTCACGGTTTTGTTGTACCTGAAGTCATTGCCCAGCCGGAGGCCATTGGCTGGAATCCCAGGGTCCCCACAGTTTATGACTAGGTTCAAAGAGATACAGGACTGTTCAGTCCCTGCCCAGCCCCCGTTTCTCCCCAGTGTTCCCACACCACCTCTGTCATTCCCTGAGCACTTTCAAGGAAGAAAGCCGTCGGGTCAGGGATGATGCCCAGTCGGGGACTGCCAATTCTAAAGTCCACGTGGTGAAATGCCCACCTCGGCTCTGTCCTTGCCTACACCATCCTTATGCGCCCCCCAAACTTGGGCTATGAAGACCATCCTTCTTATTCACCCCCCACCAGGAGATACCCAGAAGGCTGCCCCGTTGCTAAATGAGGCTGGGACCTTGGGAGAGGGGTGTTTCCAGGTTGAAGAGCCTAAGATGTGTTAACAGACCACCTAAGATAATTGTTTGTCTGCCCTGCTTCTTGTCACCTGATGTCGTGCTTAGGAGGCCTCTCTCTGCAGGCTGAACAGCCTGAAAGCAGGGACAGTGGCCCACGAAATGGTCATGCCTGTGTGATGGTGTCAGCAAGGGTGGGGGTTGGTGAGCTCTGGTTCCAGAACAAAAGTGAACATGAGCTGGACCTTCAGATGGAGCCTGAACTCGCAGACTCGGGCTTCGACAGGAGAATATTGTCAGATTCCCTCATCTTTTCCCCTCCCTCCACCTGGGCCCCGCTGGGACTCACTTCCAGGGAAGAGGTCGGGGGCTGCCCCGGAGGGGAGAAAGCAAGGGAGCTGCGAGGCCACCCCTGCTGACCCGGTGGGGATGGGTACCAGGAAGGAAGGAGGTGACAGGATGGTGGCAGTTTAAAGTGGAAAAAGAATTAGGCTGAGCCCTGGGGAGTGGCCCCAGAAGAGAAAAGAAAGCCTGAGGAATTGGCCGAAGCCTGAGAAGTAGCCAGCGTATGTACATTGTCACCCTCTCTGAGCCTCTCTCATCTCACGTGTAACATGGGCTCCTAGGAGCTACTTCATTGGGCTGTGATGAGACTCAAACAGTATATGCTTATCAAATACAGCGCTTAGCGCAGAGGCTGCCCCACAGCACATGCTCGTAAAGAGCAGCTATTCTTGTGCCTCTCAGCCCCAGCCGGCCCACCCAGTTTCCCACTGATAGTCTTCTCTGGTGTGCAGGAGCTGGATCACTGAGGCCCCTGTTTGCCACAGAGTCCAGAGGGTCCGGGCTCTCACCTATGCACTCAGGGTCACTGCCTGTCCAGGTGCCATTGACTGAGCAGTGGCGGCTGAGCAGGCCTGTGGCGTAGTAACCTTCCCGACACTCATAGACGATGGAGCTGGAGAAAACCAGGCCGTCACTGAACACAACTCGGGCGTTGCTTGGAGTCCCAGGATTCCCACAAGAGATCACTAGGAAGCCAAAGCAGCACATTATTTACCAACCCAGTGGCGGCCACGCCTGGGGGACTGAGAGCTGCCCAGAGGGGAAGCCACCTGCTACACAGGGACCCTCTGCATGGAAACACTGCTTTCATATCTAATTATCTCACCCCTAGTCAGGAAGGAGACGCCTATATGAACCTTTTTTAATTTCTAGAAAGTCCCGTCTCTTTTTCTGGAAAAATGATTACATCTGCTTTATTATCACCTCTAACATTTTAAACACAATTCCTTAATATTATCAAATATCCAAACAGGGTGTAATTTTCAATAGTCCCTCTCTCTCTTTTTTAAATAGTTTTGTTTGAATGAGGATCCAAATAAAGCCCACACCAGACTTTGGCTGACACGTCTCTAAGACGGTGAGTACAGAGATTACTCCTTCCTCTACTATAGTTTATTTGTGATAGAAACCAGGGCATCTGCGCTGCAGAATCCCCCGTTTTCTGGACTTTCCTAACTGAATCAATGGGGTACAACTTAATGCATTTATCTGTGCCCTGCAGGTCCTATAACCAAGGTGAACTTTTTTGGCAAGGGTACTTCATAGTTTGTGTCTTTCCTGTTGCATAGAATCAGGAGGCACAGAAGGTCTGGGGCTGTTTTCTCATTCAGGATGCTGAGGCTGAGCGATGGTTTCAGGCTTGTCTGCCTAACCTGGCACCTGAATGTTCCCATTCGATTTTCACTTATTGGTTTCTGCAGTAAGTGAAGATTGCTGATCAGGTTCATTATTTCATTAGGGATTGGAAAAGGGCAATATTCTATCATTCTTTCTGCCTTAGGTAGTCCTGTTTAAGAAAGAAGCTTCCCATCATCAAATGTTTGCTTACCCTGAAATATATAGTTCATACATGAAGGCCACATAATACGTACCCCTTTCTTTTTTCTTTATCTGAGATTAGAATAATGAGTCAGTTTCTTAGCAAGTGCCAAAGGCGACTAATGAGGTTTCCTAAAAATCCTTTCAAATTTGTGGATTTAAAGTTATTTTACTATGATGACATGTAATGCCATTGCTATTCTTATTGATGCTCAAATTATCATGTCTTTGGCCAATGGGAGCCTTTTCTTATTGGCTCCTGAGTTCCTTTTATATCACCCCAGTTATCTTTGGTGAATTCCTTGCTGGAGTGACAGGATGTTCTATATTTATCTTGTATATTTCCGGCCCTAGCCTTACTCCAAAGAGCCTGGTTCCTTTTGAGAGAATGGATTGAGAGATTACAATCAGGGCACTAAAAGTACTTATTGCTACTGAGCTGGTCATTGATTCTAGAATTTAAGAATGGATACAGCTGGGGAAATCACTTTTTCAATTTGGAATACATGATGTGTTTATGTTGATATTGTCAATCCAAATTTAGAGCTAAGAGTTTTTCCTTAATTTCTTCATTGTTGTACCTCTTTGATGCTAAAAATCTTGGTTCTCAATGAAAATAAGTAATTCATAGTCAGGGCTCGGTGGCTCAAGCCTGTAATCTAGAACTCTGGGTGGTTGAAGTGGGTGAATTGCTTGAACTCATGTGTTCAAGACCAGTCTGAGCATGAGAGAGACCTGACTCTAAAAATAGCTAAGTGTTGTAGTGGGCGCCTATAGTCTCAGCTACTTGGAGGGTGAGGCAAGAGGATCACTTGAGCCCAAGAGCTGGAGGTTGCTGTGAGCTGTGATGCCATGGCACTCTACCCAGGGCAAAAAAGTGAGACTCTATCTTAAAGAAAGAAAAAGAAAAGAAAATAATTCATATTTGTTTTATTTATATATATTATGGTAGTACATACATAAGAGCTCTGGGATAGTAATATCACAATTATTGCTAACAATATGATTAGCAATATGAAAAAAACTGTTTTTATGATTACTAAAAACAGTTTCAGATTTCTTTGCCATTCTCTTTGTCTTTAGTGTATATACCACAGTCAAATTCCATTTTTTCAAGTCAGTTGAAATAATTCTCTGGGTTACTAAGTCACCCACTTGATATATAATTAGGTTTGTTTATTTCCATTCAGATGTTGGTATTCAGAGATGGCATGTTTCTAATCTTTGATTTAATTTTGTAAGGATGTACAACATTTACACAGTCCCAAAGTAAAATCTACAAAATGATTCCTGTATAATTAGCACCACAGATAAACCTTGACATCCATTCATTCGATAAATATTTGTGCTGCCTGGATTACAACAATGACCAAGTTTCGTCATTGTGAAATTTAGTCTGTTTTTGGAAACCCACCTCTAAGCAGATGAATTAAAATATGACACAATAAGTGTTACACTTGAAGAGAAAGAAAAGAACTCAGAAGGGAAGAGGTTATCGGGACTGGAGTAGAATCTTTAAGGATCAGCAGGAGCTGGTCATGAGATGTCCTAAGAGCTACGGACCTGTGTGCTCTCTCTGTCTCTGTTTAACAAACATTCATTTCCAGGTCCAAACTTGTCACCATCCACTTTCTGTCCCAGAACAGTCGAGACACGGTAAGTGACTCCACCCTGGGATCTGAGTGGTGTGAAGGGGGATGTGGGCCACGTGGGTGTTTAAGAATACACTAATCCTCACCTGCATCGCACCTCACCTGGATTACACTTTCCCACTACTGTAAACCTCCTTGTCCTGCTTATGAAATTCTATGGAAACGAACCTTGCAAATAGCAGCCCAGAAAGGCAATTTTTTAGGCAGACAAGTTAAGAGGACTCTGACTCAGGACTCTGATAACTGATTTGTCTCAGTTCCCAGGCAGGTGTCCCTTTGCTGTGCAAGACACTCCCAATCTCAGCCCTCAGCAGCCTGCTCTCTAAACACGGCCTCTTGTCTCTTCAGCTCACTCCCTCTGGGATTTGTAGGCTGGTGATTTTTTGGTCCTGTGGGGCCCTATAATCCATTGATCCTACCACTCTCCCACTGCCTCTTACTCCACTTACAAAGCGGCTGCTCCCTCCTTACCCAGCCGAGACGCCAAGGTCCATCACAATCACGGCCGTGCACTCACCCTCCTTTCCCTTGCACCTCCTGCCAGTGTCTTTAGTTGCCTGGTAAATCTCCAGCTTTCTGCGCTGTGTCTGCGCTCATGGAGCCAAATGTGGTTGGACAAAAACACAACCCAACACCAACTGCTACCAAATTGATGATCCCTCATCTTAAATGAGCCTTCAGTGCTGCCTGGCAATTATGCTGGTCCCTGTTCCACTCCCACCCCCACCTCACTAGATGATTATTTTCTATCCTCGCCTCCCTCTTCTCACTCAGCCTTACTCTCAGCTGTGACTCCTGCTTCCTGACTAGGACAGTGCTATGCAGGCTCTATTTTAGAAAGAGAGAGATGGAGTGATGTGGGGACTGGCTGCAAAAAGTTGGACTCCGGAGAGTGACATTTTTACGAAGATTTTTTTTCCCTGCCAGAAATTCAGAAGTGGGTAGGAAATTATAATTTCCCTCATTGGCACTACATCATTGAGGGCCTAGATTGCTTTGAAAGAGTCTGTAAAAACTGGATTTGTGGTTCTTTTGGTACTTTGAATGCTTTTTCTTTTTTCTTTTTTGTTTTAGACAGAGTCTCACTTAGTCACCTTGGGTTAGAGTGCTGTGGCATCACAGCTCACAGCAGCCTCAAACTCTTGGGCTCAAGAGATCCTCTTGTCTCAACCTCCCAACTAGCTGGGACTGCAGGCACCCACCACAATACCTGGCTAGTTTTCTTTACCTTTAGTAGAGATGGGTCTTGCTGTTCCTCAGGCTGGTCTTCAACCCCTGAGCTCAAGCCATCCACTTGCCTCCACCTCCCAGAGTGCTAAGATTACAGGTGTGATTTTTTTTTTTTTGAACATAGCCTCCTCCCTTAGACTGTAAGCTCCAGGAGAGCAAGATGTGTGTCTTAGTCTGTTCAGGAAGGTGTAACAAAATGCCATATACCAACGGGAGGCTTATAAACAACAGAAATTTATCACTCACAGCTCTGGAGACTGGAAAGTCCAAGATCAAGGCACTGGCAGATTCAGTGTCTGGCAAGGGCCTGCTTTGTGGTTTATAGATGGTGCCCTCACTCTATGTTCTCACATAGTGGGAGGGAAAGGGAGCTCTCTGGGCAGTCATTTTAAGGGCACTGATCCCGTTCCATGACCTACTAACCCTCAGTGGCCCCACCTCCTAGTCCCGTCAGCTTGAAGATTAGGTATGCACATATCATCCTGGGGGGACACAAATATTCAGACCTTAGCAGTGTGTCTGACTTTGTCACCACTGTGTCCCCAGCACATACCACAACAGCAATTGTCACATAGTTATTGAGGGATATTGTATGGAAAATAAATGAATCAATGGGCTAAATTCAATCCTTTTGGTTTCTTCCCTTTTTAGGTGAGGGTGGGAGTCTGTCTGTCTTTGGACTGCTGATGAAAATGAACATGAACTATCTGTTACTGTCTGCTAGGAACCAGGCCAAGGGTTCAATCGGGGCTGTGATTTTCTCTATGGGAGTGGGAGCGGGCAGGGGTTGGGGGGCAGCTCTGGGGCTGGGCAAAGGAAAGAAGCAGAATGGTCACATACATTACCTCCACACTCAGGCTGCAAGCCGCTCCACGAGCCATCAGCTTGACAGGTTCGCTCTGACGATCCCCGGAGCACGTGGCCAGCTTCACAGCTGAAGCGCAGCAGGCTGCCTGGGTCAAAGCTATCCCCTAGTCGGATGCCATGGGCCGGGATCCCAGGGTCACCACAAACTCCCATGCTGGTTCCTATGGACCAGAATCAGACAAACCCCACATTTTTGCATGAAAGAAAAGGGAGAGGAGAAGTTAGAGAGAGAAAGAGATCAGATTGTGGCTAAGGGGAAACAATGGGACCCATGGATGAGAGAGGTGACACCTGAATGCCTACCTGTCCATTACCTCCCACCTCACCACTCAATAGATGAAGAACATAAAGGTGTAAGGGCGTGGCAAGCCCCTGGGAACCAAACAGGAAAGGAGGCAGGGAGGCAGAGGGAGACCCTCTCATGGAAATCATGCCTTCCTTCTCTGGCCCAAGCCGGTCTAGGATTTCAGTGGTCCAAGCTGGTGCCATCTCCTCCTCTTCCCTTCCTCTCTCCCCACCTCCCCAGCACCTGCTGATTCTGTGGCACCCTCTCCATTCCCAGTGCCACTGTCTGGCCCAGATGCTCAACATTCTCTTGCCTGAATGATGGGAGGGACCTCTGCTAATGTAACTCCAGACAAGGGAAATTATAGTTTAGGATAGATGAGGCTTTGGACTACATGCTCTGGGCCAGAAGAGTGACCATGTGGTTGGGTTACATATGCTAAGGGTAGGAGGTGCTCACAGCTTTCTTTCTGTGCATCCCTTTCCTCTGGAGAACAAAGATCCCCAAAATAAATCAAACAGACTCTGAGAAGGTCATTAGCCCAATGTCCTGGAGAAGTGCCTAGAGGGAAGAGCTTTACACAAAGGGATTATCATAGGAGGGTCTTGGGAAGTGTGTGCTCGGCTCCCTTCCCCTTCAGAAAGCCTCTTCTTCCTGGACTTGCTCTGTGGGTGCCCAGAAGATGCTTGTTTTCTCCAAGCCACTTCCACCAGGAGCCCAAACAGAAAGGAGTCAGGAGCCCAGCTAGCAGCAAGCCTTCCTCTAGCCAGGCTACCTTGTGGCTCATAGGCAGTTCTTAATTTATTTACTAGGTGGTGAATGAGTTAATAGGAGGATGGGCCAAAGTCCTGGGTGGTCATATGGAGTGGTATGTCTGGGGTTTTCCTGAGCAGACGATAAGCCTTTTAAAACAGTAGCTTTTGTACTCTCTACTTTCTGAAAATAACTACTCTCTGGTTCAATGTCTGGCAGTGTCCTCAATTTTGGAAGACAGGCTCATCTGGGACTGTCAAACTGTGAGAAGAGCTGCACAGCTATGGGGAGGTCCCACACTGAGCAGAAGGCTCTGTATCAGGACCCTTACCTCTAGAAGGGAGCTGGCAGGGGGAGGCCTGGAGCTCATTTCAATTTCAAGGTGAGCAGCTGCCCTCTTGAGAGTGACCTACAGTATGGGATCTCTTCCTAGGGCTGGCCAGGCTCACCTCAAAGAAGACAAAGCTGCAAGGTGCTAGTTTTATTAGTTTGGTGGCTTCTGTCATTGGTGGGAAAATCCCCTTTCAAATATTCTGTTCAGATCACATGGCCATGGGAGCTGTGGCAGTTCCCTACATTTGCTGTTTTGACATCTGTCAGTATCCTCGTAGAGATTAGCAGTAAAGTGAATTTATTAATAGGAAACGTCGGGGGACTGGTGTTTTAGGGCAGTAGGAAAGAAGACTGTACCCCACTAGGCAGCTGGGACATAGGAAAGTGGGGGGGGCAGTGATAAGGAAGGGTGGGAAGTAGTGTGGGGTCTAGGAGTCTGAGAGGGGGCAGAGAAGGACCTAGGAGTGGGTCTGACCTGGGCTGATCAACAGGAAGGCTTGGATTATTTCCAGGAACTCCTGGAATTAAGAGTCTGAGTGTCTGGAGGGGACTCTGGCCAGAGCTTGACCTCAGCAGTTGTGCCCAGGCTGGGCATGGTGGCTCATGCTCCTAATCTCACTTTGGTAGGCCCAGGCAGGAGGATGGCTTGAGGCCAGGAGTTCAAAACAGCCAGAGCAACATAATGAGAACCCGTCTCTACAAAAAAATAGAAAATTAGCTGGGCATGGTGGTAGGTGCCTACAGTCTCAGGTACTTGGGAGGCTGAGACAGGAGCCCAGGAGTGTGAGGCTACAGGGAGCTGTGATGAAACCACTGTACTCTGTCCTGGGCAACGGACTGAGACCCTGTCTCAAAAACCAAAAAAACAAAAGCAAAAAAAAAAAAAAAAAAACCTCAACCCCCTTCCCCGCCAAGCTGTGTCTTTCCTGGTTTTGCTGGGCTGGAGTCTAGCTGGGGCCTCTTCTGGTTGTGTTCTCTGCCTGCGGGGAAGGGACAGGGCACCCAAGGATTTCCCTCCATCTGTCAGCTCCCACCTTGGGAGCTCAGCCACCACCCTCAGCCACGAGTTCTGCTGGAGCCCCTCCCCAGCCACGTGCCATACCTGAGCAGTGGGGGAGGGAGCCAGTCCAGTGTCCGTCCAGCCCGCACATGCGGGTGGCGTTTCCTACCAGGGTCCGCTTGCCGGTACAGCTGTAACGCACGACGGCTCCCACAGTAAAGCTGTCTCCAGACATCTGGGCATGCGGCGGGGAGCCCGGGTGGCCGCAGGACACCACTGTGGGGAAGAGCCAATAGCTCAGCGGCTCTGCACAGGAGAGGGCCCCCGTCTCGCAGCGCACGCTGGGCTTCTTGTGGCTGAGGTGGGAAGAAGAGGAACCCCGGGGTCCCTACTGAAGGGGGCTTCCTGCTGGCACACCCGCCCACTGACCAGAGGAGGAGCGTCTTCTCTGCCTGTGGCAGGTACACCACAGTGTCAGTTTCTGCGCTGTCAGGCCTCTTGTGTCCACCTCTCCCTATTCCTTCACTGTCATAGGACACACCCACGGTGCCTCCTGGCAGGGAGATGGCACATAGTAGACATAAGACAAAATGAGAGCACTGCCGTCCTCCGACTGTCTTCACTGGACGCACCTTCTAGAACGAGGGCCCCAATGGCACCTTACAGTCACTTCATCAATTGTCCCCAGCCAGGCTCCCTCAAGTTCCCTTTCCTGAAACACTGGGGTGTAACTGTGAAAACCAGGGATAAGATCAAACAATAGAACTGAGACGTACAAGGGGACAATGCTGACAATGTCACTGGGCTTGGGCTCCCACAGTGATGGATCAGGTGCCTGTCCCCGTTCTGTATGCTTGGGAGAGCAGAGCCCATGCTGTCACGGAGTTTACCTTCTAACAGGGAGGAAGGACTACCGACAAGAAAATAAATAGGTAATTCCAGGGGAGCTATGAAGAAAAATAAAATCGTGACAGGAAAAGGGTGCTCAGGAGTGAGGTGAAGGTGCTAGTTTTTTTTTTTTTTTTTTTTTTTAGACAGAGTCTCACTATGTCACCCTTAGTAGAGTGCTGTGGTGTCACAGCTCACAGCAACCTCAAACTCTTAGGCGTAAGTGATTCTCTTGCCTCAGCCTCCCAAGTAGCTGGGACTACAGGTGCCTACCACAATGCCCAGCTACTTTTTTTGTTGTTGTTGTTGCAGTTGTCACTGTTGTTTAGCAGGCCCGGGCTGGGTTTGAACCTGCCACCTGGGTGTATGTGGCTGGTGCTGTAACCATTGTGCTACAGGTGCTGAGCCAAGGTGCTAGTTTTGAATAGGTTGGTCAGGGAAGATGTCTCCGGGAAAGGTGACATGTGAGCAGTGACTTGAGCGCTATGTGGAGGTCGGCCACCAGGATTTGGGGAAGAGCCTTGTGAGGGAAGAAGCATTAGCCAGGGAGTCTCCTCCTTCCAGAGGCTGGAGTGAGCGTGGTGTGTTTGAACAGCCAGAAAGCCAGGGACGCTGGACTAGGATGGGCAGGGGAAGAATAGAAGGAAACAAGGGTGGGGACCTCACTAGGAGTCAGATGACAGCCTGGACTTTGGATTTTATTAACATTACAAACATTTGGAGAAGCCACTGGAGCAATATGATCTAATCATACTGGCAGTTGTGTGGAGAGAAGACCAGGGTGGGGCAAGAAAGAGGGAACTGTCATGATCGAAGAAGAGATGATAATTATTTAAATGAAATCTTAGGTAGGAGATCCTTGAAGTCACGACTTGCACCTAGAAAGGGCACAGGGTGTGGCATAGAGACTGACCGTGACAAGGGACTAGGGCTGTTCTTGATGATGGAATTTTGGCAGACAATAGGGATGGCAAGGGTAGTTGTTGGTGCCTTCACTTCTCACTGTGGCCTTAGACAGGCTGAAAGAGAGGCCCCCTGCACCAAACAGTTAGCCACGTTGTGACTGCAAATGAAAAGTTCTTGAAGGTAATGAAAAGTGCTGCTGAGGATGATCAGAAAATAAAACAGCCTTATTGATGATAGGGAGAAAGTTTTAGCCGCAAGGATAAAAGACCAAACCAGTCACAACCTTCCCTTTAGCCAAAGCCTAATCCACAGTAAGGCCCTGACTCTTGATTGTGTGAAGGCTGAGAGAGGTGAGGAAGCTGCAGAAGAGAAGTTTGAAGGTAGCAGAGGTTGGTTCATGAGGCTTAAGGAAAGAAGCTGTTGTGTAACATCAAAAGTGCAAGGTGAAGCAGCAAGTGCTGACATAGACGTTGTCACAAGCTTTCCAGGAGATCTAGCTAAGACCTAAAGCAGGGGGCTACACACATTTTCACTGTAGATGAAATAGTCTCCTACTAGAAGAAGATGCCATCTAGGACTTTCGTAGATAGAGAGGAAAAATCAATGCCTGGTTTCCAAGCTTCAAAGGACAGGCTCTTGTAAGGGGCTACTGCAGCTGGTGGCTTTCAGTTAAAGCCAGTGTTCTTTTACCATTCCAAAAATCTTAGGGCTCTTAAGAATTAGGCTGAATCTACTCTGCCTGTTCTAGAAATAGAACAACAAAGGCTGGACATCTGTTTACAGCATGGTTTGTTGAATATTTTAAGCTCACAGTTGAGACCTACTGCTCAGGAAAAGATTCCTTTTGAAATATTACTGCCCATTTACAATGCACCTCGTCACCCAAGAGCTCTGACAGAGCTGTACAAGGAGACTAATGTCTTCATGCCTGATAACATAACATCCATTCTGCAGCCCATGGATCAACAAATAATTTCAACTTTCAAGTCTTATTATTTAAGAACTACATTTCATCATAAACCTATAGTTGCTATAGATCCTCTGATGGATCTGGGCAAAGTAAACTAAAAACCTGAAAATGATTCTCCATTTTAGGTGCCAATAAGAACATCCATGATTCATGGGAGGAGGTCAAAATATCAGCACGAGCCTTGGCACCCGTAGCACAGTGGTTAGGGTGCCAGCCACATGCACCAAGGGTGGTGGGTTCGAACCTGGCCCGGACCAGCTAAACAACAATGATAACTGCAAGAAGAAAAGAACTGGGCATTGTGGTGGGTGCTGGTAGTCCCAGCTACGTGGGAGGCTGAGGCAAGAGAATAGCTTAAACCCAAGAGCTTGAGGTTGCTGTGACTCAAGTCACTCAACCATGACTGTGACTCCACGGCTCTTTACCAAGGGCGACATAGTGAGACGCTGTCTCAAAAACAAACAAACAAACAAAAACCCAAAATATCAGCATGAACAGGAGTTTGGAAGAAGCTGATTCCAACTCTCATGGATGACTTTGAGGGGGTTAAGACTTCAGTGGAGGAAGAAACTGAAGATGTGGTGGAAACATCAAGAGAAGAGCCTTAGAAGAGGGACCTGGAGACATGGCTGAGTTGCTGCAATCTCATGATCAAACTTGAACAGACAAGGAGCTGTTTCTTGTGGATGAGCAAAGAATGTGGTTTCTTGAGGAGCAATTTACTCCTGGTGAAGATGCCGTGAATACTGTTGAAGTGCCAATAAAAGATTTAGAATATCACGTAAATTTAGTTGCTGAGTGGCAGCAGTTGAGAGCAGTAAGTCCAAATGTGAAAAAAATTCTACGGCTGGTAAAATGCTACAGAGAAATCTTGCATGGCAGGAACAGTTAATCAACGTGGCAAACTTCATTGCTGTCTTATATTCAGCAATTGCCACAGCCACCCCAACCTTCAGCAACCACTACCCTGATCAGTCAGCAGCCATCAGCATGGAAGTGAGTTCAGGATTAATGAGCGAAAAGATTAGGATTAGCTGGGTGCGCAGATGATTCCTATTATATACATATTTTTAGAAATAAGGCATTTTAAATTCAGGTATGTACATTATTTTTTAAACATAATGCTATTGCATGCTTAACAGACTACCATATAGGGCAAACATAACTGTTATCTCTACCGAGAAACAGACAATTCATGTGGCTCTTTTCATGGTGATATTTGCTTTACTGCAGAGGTCTGGAACGGCACCTGCAGAATCTCTGAGATATGCCTGTCTAGCAAGATGATAATAAATTATATCAATATTATTATTAACTTCAGGTAAAATAAGCATTGGGGCAAAAAGTTAATATACCTAGGGCCATTTTATTATGATAAAATGCTTCATTTGACCATAAGATAAAATAATTTGAAAGCAGCAGGGGCCCTGAATCTCAGCTGGCACCATTGCACACCAGTGGTTGTCCATTACCGGCCTCAAATGATTGGTTGGTCATAAAAGGGGTTGGACGTCTTGTTCAGGACCTAAGGGCAGCAAGCAGCTGTACCTTCCTCTATGACACCTACAGGCATGTGGGCATCAGGAGGTGGAGTCTCCAGACTGGAAGGCATACAGATGCACATTGTCCATTAAGGTCTGCTGAATGCCCTCAACTCAACACCCATTTCTCCTCTGGAGCGCATCTCTACTATTGGGAAAGAGCAATTCATAGGGTTCACTTTTAGGAAGAAGAGGAGAGAGAGCAGGAGGCTGAGGGACAGCTTTTCTCATAAGGACGTATAAGCCCAGTGACTCGATGTCAGGACTCCAGTGTCTCCCTGAACATTTTTTTAAAACATGTCATATCTTTTCCTAATAATAATTAAGGCAGTTATCGTTCATTGACTAGCTACTATGCACCAGAGACTATGTTGGCACTTTCTATAGATTTCTAAATTTTATCCCCTAACCATCCTATGGAAAAGGTATTATAGATGAAGAAACCAAGGCTCCGAGAGGTCCATGGATTTCTCCCAAACCATATAGCTTGGTCAGTGGCCAAGCCCAGATTCAAGTGCAGGTTGCTCTGCCTCCAGCACCTGGGGTATTTCTGCTTCTGTCTTTCCAAGGGAAGGGGTACAATGGGGACCTGGTGTCCCAGTAGGCAGCCAGTTCTGAAGGAAGCCAAAGGTGAAGTCTGAAGAGGTTGGTGGTGGTACTAGAGAGGAAAGGGACCAGGTCTTTACCCAGGAAGAAAGAGAACATGTGAATTGGTGTGGCAACTAGCCTGGAGCCCCTGGCTCAGGAGGGCTCTGCTATCCCAGAGTCAGAGTGCGTCACATCCACACACATGCGCAGATGGGCGGACGCATTCTTTACCAAGGGCCACCTCGTCAGTCATTTTGAGCAGTGACATCTACTTACAGAGACACTGGGGGCGGGGACGATCCCACGTGCCATCTCCCTGGCAGCTGAGCACTGGGGTGCCCAGGAGGTAGAAGCCGTGGTTGCACTGGAATGACACGGTGGTGCCATAGCTGAACCTGTGCGGGCCGCTGGCGTGGACTTGACGGACGCTGTTTTCTTGGTGTCCGGGATCTGTGCAGTTGATGACTACAATTGAACAGGGTAGTCAGAGGCAAAAATAGGGACAGACATGAGAATTTCCTTAAAATGGTAATTCAGAAGTCGAAAGCAGCACATATTCCAAGTACAGAGAAACCTCCATCCTGAAACCAGGAGATGACTCAGATCCAGTGAGGAGGGTGAATCGGTCCTGAGGTGGCTGCGCTCCCCCCATTCCCACCTTGGTCACCTGGTCAAGGGGACCCACCCTTCTGCATCCAGTTAGACACGATCTCCTTAGAGAAGCCTCCCTGCTCTTTCCAGACTGGCTAACCACTCCCTTGCCAGCTCACCCTGCACAAAGCTCTACTGCTGACTTCCCGGCCTGCACTGTGGCTTATCTGAACACACGGGTCCCTTGAGGGCGTGAATGTCTAGTCTCTGTGCCTCCATAGAAGAGCTCATCACGTGTAAAACTGACCCACTTGAACTGACTTGAACGGGGGTCAGGCTCTTTTAGAAATGCTTTTAATTGGCTCCGCGCCTGTGGCTCAACGGGCTAAGGCACCAGCCACGTACACCTGAGCTGACGGGTTCGAATCCAGCCTGGGCCTGTCAAACAACAATGATGGCTGCAACCAGAAAATGGCCAGGCGTTGTGGCGGGCGCCTGTAGTCCCAACTACTTGGGAGGTGGAGGCAGGAGACTCGCTTGAGCCCAGGAATTGGAGGTTGCTGTGAGATGTGATGCCACAGCACTCTATCTAGGGTGACAGCTTGAGGC
>CAUYRH010087636.1:0-43698 GCA_963574655.1 Perodicticus potto
CAATTCCACTTCATATACTCGAAGGGGAGTGAAAACATACCTCCATGCAAAACTTTGTACATAAATGTTTATCACAGCATTATTCTTAATAGCCAAAAGGTGGAAACAAACCAAATGCCTATCAGCTGATGAATGAATATGCACGATGCCCTTTATCCATGCAATGGCACATTGTTTGGCAATAAAAACAAATGAAGTCCTGATATGTGCTGCAGCACGGGTGAACCTTGAAATAGTTATTCTCTCAACCAGTAACAGAGGACCATGAACTGGACGGTGTGGTGACCTTTATATGAAATGCCCAGAATAGGCAGATCTATATAGCCAAAAAAGAGTAGTGGCTACCTATGGCTGGGGGTGATGGCTAAGGGACAGAGTTCTTTTTTCGAGGCAAAGGAAATATTCTAAAACCTATTGCCATGATGAATGCATAACTCTGTATATATCGAAAACCAGTGACTTGCACAACTGACATTTTTTAATGTAAAGATTTTTCCTTTTATAGAGAACGGGCCTCGCTCTGCTAGCAGCCCAGCAGCAGGCTGGAGCGCAGTGGTATAATCATAGCCCACTGCGCCGTCAAACTCTTGGGCTCAAGTGATCCTCCTGCCTTAACTTCTCAAGTAGCTGGGACTTCAGGTGAGTGCCCCCACACCTGGGTAATTATTTTATTTTAAGAAATGGGGTCTTGCTGTGTTACCCAAGCTGGTCTTAAACTCCTGGCCTCAAGTGATCCTCCTGCCTTGGCCCTGCAAAGAGCTGGGATTACAGGCAGGAGCCATCAAACCCAGGCGATTTGTACATTTTAAATGGGTGAATCTTACAGAATGTGAATTATGTTTCAGTAAAGCTGTTATTGCAAAAAAGCCTTCAATGTATAGATAACATACAGAAATGGCACTTCTTGGTAATACCCCACAGTGGAATTCTCAATTTTGATTGTTATCTCTGAGGAATCTCAAGTCAGGCCCTTTGGCTGCTTCTCTGTCTGTAAGATGCCAATAACCATGGCAAACCATCCCATCCTCTTCCTCACTGGGACCTGGTGACACCAAACATTTGTGTCCCAAATTCACACCGAGATGTTCTTTTCTCATTAAGAGACTCATGCTTTAAAAATTGGAGGCATTAATTGTGAAAACTAAAGGATCATAAATATGGATATTTTGCATGAGCAATCATTTTACCTTTCCTACAATCCTGTATCTGTGAAGGAGTCAAACAAGATTAAAAGCTTCATTCTTGAAGCCAAGACTAATTTATGCGAGGTAAAGGTGCAGAATACAGAGAACGTTACTTCCCTCAGAGCGTTGCATTTATCTGGGGGAAAGTTACCAGGGAGAGGGAGCCACTCACATACGTAAGGCAGGTACAGAGGAGAGAGGGCAATGGTAAAGGCCGGGACTCCCAAGGGGGCCATTCTCTAGTCACTTTGCAAGGCCCCTGTAATCACAGAAGTTTCTGTTAGAGATTTAGAGTGACAGGTATCTCGAGACCTCACTTATTTCCCACCTAGTTTCCAAATCCTGCCTTGATATGCTTCATTCATGAGGGCGCTGTGACCACAGTGTTAAGTTGTGAAGAAAAGCAAATTTACCCTGCCATTTTAGCTCTGCTTAATGCCTTAACACTTGCAAAATGCAGTTATGGGAAAATCATTTAACAAATTTCAGTAGAAAATGGTTAAATTGCATATTACAGTAGAGAGTTAAAGTTATTCCTTCATCTGAGCATATTTATTTTTCTTGCAAAAACATGCTCCTTTTTTTTTAAAAAAATTAAAATAGTGCTGCTGTTAATAGACTTGATTATGGTTTCCTTTTAAGACGGCTCTTAAAATTATAATATAAGTGTCATAAGATATTATTGGACTAAAGCAATTTAATCTTTTAAATGATTTAAAAATGTTCTAATTTTTAAAAATGGGAACTGTATGAACTAGAAATGTAATAAATATGTGGATTTACATGTGTTACCATCCTTTCCGCTATTTCGAAGCACTGTACATTCATCATCTTATGACTACTTACCCATGCAGAAAAGTAATGAAATTAGCAAAAGTCTGAGTCTCAGTTTTAATGTTAAGGCTAAACAGACAAGGTTTAACAACACTTCCAGGATAACTTTAAATGTCAGAGACTGAACTTTATTTTAACTCTAAAAGTTACTCTTTTTTTTTTTTTTTTTTTTTTTTGAGACAGTCTCACTCTGTTGCCTTAGTCTAGAGTGCTGTGCTGTCAGCCCAGGTCACAGCAACCTCAAACTCCTGAGCTCAAGAGATCCTCCTGCCTTGGCTTCCCAGAGTGCTTGCATTACAGGCATGAGCCACTGACTGTGCCCAGCCCTAAAAGTTACTCTTCAAATAGAAATTAAGATTTCCTTTTTGATTGGCTTCACACAGAGCAGAGGTACTGTGACTTGGCAGATCCGAGTTTATATCCCTGTGTACCACTTACCAACATATAAACGTGGGGAAGCTACAAAACCACTCATAGCCTGAGTGCAAAACATGCTGTTGGGAGAATAAAATTACAGGTGCATGGGGCCTAAAAATGCTAACATTCATTTTGATGAATGACTCTCCCTTCCAAGATTATTGCAACTTGACAATTGGTTCAAATCCAGTTGTGATGTATTGTGACTAACGAAGTTCCCTCATTTTGTTTCTGACTCCTCATCCTTTTTTGCCCCTTTGTCTATTTCCTGCCTGCCATCTTGCCCTGTAGCTTCCTGTTCCTCTGTCCACCTCTGTCTCCAGGCAGATGCTCTGCCTCCCTCCTTACCCCACTGAAAGCAACCATCTCACAGGCTCACGCTTTGAGCTCATTGTGCACTGACCCCGGTCTTCTTCTCTAGCCTCACTAATTGCCCTTCTGGCCCTTAAGTTCTACCCTCCACTCGGAATGGACTTCTTTGAGTTCTTGGAGAGTCTAGCTTCTGGAAGCCAAGGCCAATTCAAGACTATACAATCTTCAAGGTGAATCTTCCCCATGCTCCTTTCTCTGTCTCTTTCCATTCCACTGGGCCACTCCTTCCGCTTTCACCTTAATGACTCTTCCTCAGGGAGGCCTTCTCTAGGCCGCCGGTCAGTTCCCTTCTGCTTCTAGAAGCTCTCACACTTTTCACTGTGCACATCAAGACTTGTTCAACGTCTGACTTCCTCAGGAGACGGCATGCTCCCTGGAGACAGTGGTTGTATCGTCCGTCCCTGGGCCCAGCGCAAGACCTAACACATGGTAAGTCCTCAATAAACATGAACCAGTGAGGAAGAGAATGAATTAAGGTATTTCTCAGTCAACACAAGTCAATCCTGGAACGAGGCACAGAGGATGAGCAGGCATATTAAGGAGGATGACAGTCTTTCTATCCATATGCCTTACTTCCATGTTTCCATAAGTTTCTGGGTGGAGGAAGGAGCAGGAAGGAAGATTGTATGAAAAAAGCAAATCTTACCCTGCAAACAAGGACAAACTTCTGGAAGATTTAAAGCAGGGGCATCTAATCTTTTATCTTCTCTTCCACACATTGTACAAACAAGAGTTGTTTGGGGCCACACATTAAATACACAAACACTAACGAAAGCCAATGAATGCAGAAAAGGTCCGTGTATCCTTTTTGTGATATCTGACACCACAGATAAGCACAAAAAGTCCTTACAAAATCAGCATGGGGTCCATGGTTGGACACTTACAAAACATAACCATGCTCCACATATAACCTAGGAAGGCACAGCATGGAATGGATTGAGATTTGATAAATACAGTGTATGATGAGGCCCTAAGTGCTTTTAGTAGCCTTGATGTGAGCAATCCCTAGCTGAGCAAAAGTGACCTTTGAGAGGCAGGAACGCTGGGGACAGAGTGCAATGAAGCTGAGAGGTGTAGGTGGGATCCCCACTAGGAAGGCCCCTACACCTGAAGTGAGCACAGTCCCTTGCCTGGGCTGGACACAAAATACATTTTCACTGGCTTCATGACTCCTAGTGGGATGCCCTTCCTTCTTCAATTCTGCTCATGGCTTCTCTGGGTTACTACACTTAGCTTTAATACTTTTTAAATTATCTTTGGCCCTCTAGTGCTACCTGCAACATTAGAGCATGTCCCCTCTGCCACAGTGCCTTTGCATGAGCTAGTCTCTCTGACTACAATGCTCTTTCTCCTTCTACTTTTCTTCCAGTGGCAGCCTAATGTCACTTTTTCAGCCTTCTCTCATAAGTTGGAGCTGCTCAACTTCTACTATCTGTACCTGTCACAGTTGGTTGTATTAGCTTGTGGTTTGATTAAAGTCTGTCTGAATATCCACAATGAACTTGAAGAGAGCAGGTATTCTTTATGTTTCCAGTCATCATTGTACCCCCAGATTCTTACTTAGAACAGTGTTTGGCACCTAATAGGTACTTGATAAACATTTGTTAATCAAAACAAATGACGAATTGACTCTGACTCTTAGTAGCACCGTGAAATTCTGAAAAAGTACAGGCCTAGGGCTAATTACGGAACATGAGAATCCCTACCCTGAAAATGGACATTGAAAGCTAAAGTTTAAGTAGTCTTCTCCTAATATTTAAAAAAAATATAACTGGGGTGGCAACTGTAGCTCAAAGGAGTAAGGCGCCGGCCCCATATGCCAGAGGTGGCGGGTTTTTGGCCCACCCTGGCCAAAAACTGAAAAACTGCAAAAAAAAAAAAAAAATATATATATATATATATAAAACAGATGCTTGTGTATTATCTCAGATGTATTTGCCCAGTGTATATGTAAGAACGTGAAATTTTACTTACTATGATTTTATTTTGCTTGCTTAGGAAAAATCCATAATATTTAACAGGTAGCACGATCCAGCTTAGGGGATGTCATATTAGCTTTCTTGATTAGGATTGACTAGTCCAGAAAGCAGTTAGATGCGAATTATGTAAATAAATACCTCATAAATAAGTAAATATCTCACAGGAGTTGAAGCAAAGTATCTCTAAATGCTTTCAATTTAACTTGGGAAGAAATGTCTTAGAGTTACAGATGAGTTGTCAATTTTTCGTTTGCACTAACAAGATACTAATAACCCGTGGATATGGGGAAGGTGAGAAAAGAAAGCTGAATGTTTCAGAAATGTGTATCTAGTTGCGTGGAAAAACACCACTCAGAATTTTAACATAAGTAGAATTTGGAAGAAACTAGGAAATTTTCCATTCAAGTTATGCTTACGTGAAGGTGCCGAGAAAGGTTTGTACCCTACGTGCATTAAAGCACACATCTGTAGCACATTTTGAGGGAGTGGAAACGATAACTCCCGGAGAGTTATAAGAATCAGTTTATTATCATCGGTTTTATTGTTAACGTTGAAGATGGCAACACATAACATTTGTTCAACTCTTTGCAGGTTACAAAGCATTTTCACACAACGATGCCTCAGCCATTACTCTTATTTTACAGATAAAGAAACTGAGGCTCAGATATTTGGTGGTATCTTAGATCAGGCTCGGAGTCTGGCATGGGGATTCCTGTTCAATGATGTATTGGATTAGCACCGTCAGGAGGAGGGGAGTGAGAACAGCAGGATGATGCAAGGGGAAAAAGCAACGCGGAATGTGGTCTTGGTGGGAGGCCAGGCTCAGCCCGAGCCCTTGGGAGGTCCTGGAGCACCACAGACCTGGCCATCCTATGTGGGTGAAGGGAGCTGGCCTTTTGTGCCCCATACCCACTCAGGCACTGGCTGCTGTCATGTGACTTCCTGGGCAAGGCCACTCTTCTATGGCCTTCCATGTACTTCCATGTCTGGAGAAGTGAAGAACTTTGCTCTGTTAGCAGCCAACGCCCAGAGCAGCTGGGGGATGAATGCAATGACCTAGGAAAGGGGATTGTCTGCTAAAAGTGGCTGTCCAAGATAACACTGGTAATAAGGACATATCAACTATGCTTTGGAGCCCATAGAGTTGAAGACTAGTGCTCTTTTCAACACAACTGAATAGAAACCATTGATTTTACTCTTCCCTCCTCCCCCAAATAAGAGGTTTTTGCTACATGCAGAGGTGGAATTTATTAACCATATGCTCGTACGAACATTCTCCAAATAGTATTTTGATACTACTCATTACATTGTGTTAATGAGACAGCATTATGATCACAGACTTCTTTTCTGATTTCTACATATGAGAAACTTAACAGCAAGTAATACAAATTACCCCCAAAATGTTGTCTGGTAAACAAAAGGCCTAACTTCATAAATTACAAATCACTCAACTTTATAATGACGGGTGATTATTTTTTAGTACATGCTCACTGCTGTTGTGTGTTCATTTACAGACTCCCTTTACAGAGAGGAATAAGACTGAGAAATTAATTATCACATTCTACAGGAGTATCTCCACCACCCCGCACATTTGAACGTATTTCGTTGTGGACTATCCACTGCAGAATATAAAGCTATTGATTGCTTTTGCATCCTGCATAAATATTTAATAATATATTTCGCTGTAAAACTAAGATTAATGTAAGAGAACCACAGAGCCTGCAATACTTCAACTGTAGTTTGTATCAAAGCAGTACAAGTACAAACAAAGCAGTAAATAAAATGAAACATGTAATTCTGCTGCTAAATAACTCTTTTGTGATAGTGGAAAAAGAGGAATGGTCATGAGAAGCATGGTGCAATAGTGAAAAGAGGATAATTTTTTTTTTTTCTAAAAATCATATCTGGGAAGAAAAACTCCAAACATATTTTCAAAACAGTTTTTAAATTAAATCTGTAAAATTATTAACTTAAAAAGTCTTAATTAGTATAATTCATAATAATACTTTTGAGTGCCATGCTAGCAAATTTCAAGAGAAACATAAGATGGGCTCTTTCGGTTTTTAGGGAACACATAGAAGGTTCTCTATTTATTTTGAAGTGGAGATACTCCACTTCATTCCACAGAACAAGCTAGTATACTCATGAACTTCACAGACTTCGCTGCATTAGCTTTAGCTCCTGGGAAGTTAATCAAGTTTGGTGATCATCAGCTCTTTTTACGGGATGTATTTTAGTGTCTCTGTCTGGATGCCTTGGTTTAGGTCTTACCCATTACTGTGGGGAGTTATTCACTGCAGACACATTTGGGAGGGGGATAAGAGGAGCTGTGTGGAATACAGAATTAGACACGGCCACAAATACTGGATTCTCAATCAAATGACAATAAAAGAAGAAAATTTAAAAAAAGATTGAAAGGCATACAGAAATCTGTCTTCCATGATACTCATCCATGCACACATATAAGTGGGAAGGGGTAGAATAATCTTTCCAATAATTTATGCCATGTGTTATCTTTCTGCATCTCATTCAACCAGGGTTATAAAACTACAAACTATTCCATTACATTTTCTCTTCTGGCATTCACATATTAACTGGAGTTAGGAATTTATAGGATTGTGTGGAGACTATGGTAGCCTGTACACTTTCATCAAATAATTTCTTTTTATAAACAGAATCTGAGTCCTGCACCGTAATTACTCATCTGGCTCCTTTGGGCAGAGAGGCTTTTTGCAGTGTATTAGATGTAAATAGTGAGAGCGATCCTGAATACTCAGCCTTTAGATTGAGCAATATTAGATCTATATACAGTCACACATGGAAATGTTCTGTTACTGTGATTCACATTCACTCAGCCAACATTTGGTGGGTATCTCCTAGGCTTCAGGACACTGCTAAGCATTGGAACCCAAAGACAGATGCTGTCTGGTCCTGGCCCCTATGATGCAGGTGATTCTGTTTGACAAACGCTGGCTGTTGTAGACAACTGGCTCGCAATGTACCCTCATTGGCAGGACTTTGATTACCTGGACAAGTGTTAGGTTTCAGATAAAGACTGACTCCCAAGCTTTATGTTTCATGGCAATGACAGTAGAAGACAAACATGCCTTGCACTGCTGAAGAATGATTGGAAAAGAAAAATCTACACTAGCAGAGCTCCTGATTTTAGAACACATTTTTTGGCTAACTCTTCTCCCAAGCAATAAAAATACTTAACTTTCTTACTTTAAAAGTCTATATATTTTCAACGGAGGGGAGATTTTTAAAAAAGTAAGCAGAATGCTGGTTTATATTTTCTATTTGAAATGCTGATTGACAGATTAAGAGAACTGTGTTTAGGAAAAACGAACACTGTAGCTATACAATATGTGTGTTTAGCCTTAGAAGGGTTGGTAGAACTAATACCAATGTTTCAGGCACAGCTAAAGAAGATGACACCAAAAGGAATTATGAAATAGATATTGTAAAACAAAGAATTACGGGGCTGGTGAGGGGGAAAAACTTTGTGGCTAAGTGTAATATTTTAGAATAATAAATACTAAGTTGGGCCTTAGAAGACATAATATATATTATATATTATAACACATAAATATTATACATCATAATGTATATAGTATTAATATATTATAAAATATGTAACATATGATAATATCAAAGATGATGAAAATGCTAAAAAATATTATACATGAAAGTAAGAAAGGTAATTGTCACATGTCACTTCTGACACTTCTTGCCAGGGCCCAGCTTAACTAGGTTCCGGACACGGACCGCTAAGTTACCTTGCTCAGGTTCAGTTTCTCTTAGGTGCCTGAGGGCTATCTACTTTAGCTGGAGAGAGAGATAGAGAGAGTCTTAGAGAGAGTAAAGCAGTCTTCTTAGAAAGATAGAACTTAGTCTTTAGCAGAGCTTGGTCATCTTCAGCAGAGAGACACCGTGCTGGCGTTCTGCAGGCAGGAGAGGAGACAGAGTAAGCGGGTCCGTGATAGAATGCGCATGCTCCCGACTGCCTTCTCCTCCAGCCTAACATAAGGCTGACCTCGTGCCTCTCAACAGCACAGGTGTAGAGACTGCCAGTTCACCACTGCTCTTGTCTCGTGAGCTCTCCTGCTTGTTAGGAGAGCTAAATCCCTCTCCATGCCCTTTCCACCCAGGTGTTCCATTATTGAGCTATATAGGTATTTTTTATAACTCTCACTCCTCCTAGCCATAGGCTATATGGGCTCCAATAGGTAATCATTTTATAATGTTAGATTTTAAATTTCATCCCATGGGATATTCTAGTGAAAACATTTTCGGCAGTGTGTAAGCTCCTTGAGGAAAATGAGTTCTTTTCATTTATGTGTCCCTAGTCTTTAGCAGTAGCTTGAATCTTAATAAGCTAGCAATAATTTTGATCTCTGTTTTCCTCAAGGCCACGAAAAAAATAAAAGGATCAAAAAATAAGCTATCAATAAGTACCTATTGCAATAGATGGAAGAATGAATTAATCAATTATTTACATAGTGAATTTCAGGGAAAAGAAATGAAATGAGCATTATTTAGTTTTATATGTTATGCCTTGCTTTACTTCATGTGGGAAGTCACCAGAATCAGTCCTCTAGGGCAGTAGTACTCAAAGCCTGGTCCAAAGACTGGGCTCGTCTGTGAATTGCCACAAATTCATGACAAGAAAATTACATAAATTGAAAGCAAGTATTGAGACTTTCTTTCATAGCAATCTGATATTATCCAAACAGTTAAGAGCAGGATGTTTATCTCAATTTATTTTTTATTATTGTTTACAAAAGTATTTGTCTATAACATATCGAAACAAAACAAAACAAACAAAAGAGTAGACACTTTTCCTTCGCCTGCCAGAGTTTTACAAACATCACCCTAAAGCAGGTATCTCTACTCAATCCCTACTTTGCTAATGAGGAGACCAGGGCCAATAATTCAAGTAGCCACTCAGAGTTGGAATTGTTGGAGCCACAGCAATTCTAAGCCCTTTTATATCTGGAAAAGAGATAGATCTTCTAGTTAAGGAGCTGATTTTATAACCTATTCTGATTGATAAAATGAAAACAGATAGCAGCCTGTTATTTTTCTACATTCCAAATGTAATGGGGCCTCACTGGTGTAAAGAACAGCCTCCTAGCAGCAGTAATGTTCAGGATTCATGCCAGAAATGATGCAATACAGGAAGAAACACACATATGCAATAAATAGAAAGAGAAAGTTTTGTGCAATCAGGCAGCCCTGGCTTGTGAACTATGATGAAGAGAATGAGTGTTAAGGGAGAGAGAATTTAGCATCTTTCCCACAGAGACCTGTGTCCTACCCTGCTGAACCAAGCCCAGGAGAAACTGTGTTGTTACAATGAATTATGGAATTAAAACGACTGCTAGGCAGGGTTACATGGGAAAAACATTCATCTACTGATTCTCTTAACCAACTATTTGCCTAATATATCCAGAATATTAAGACAAACATGTTTGGTGTTTTGTGCCTTAATTGGACAATCACTTTTTTTTTTTTTGGCATTTTCTTCAGTTTGAGCATAGAGAATCCTAGTGAATCTCAGAAAACCAGACTCCTAGTTTGGTAGCAGATGATTCCATCCAACAAAATTAAAATCCTGCCAGATACAGTGGCTCACACGTGTAATCAGAGCATTCTGGGAGACCGAGGCGGGTGGATTGCCTGAACTCACAAGTTTGAGACCAGCCTGAGCAAAAGTGAGACCCTGTCTCTACTAAAAATGAAAAACCAGAATTTGAGGTTGCTGTGAGCTCTGAAACCACGGCACTCTACCCAGGGTGACAAAGTGAGACTCTTTCTCAACAAAAGAAAAAAATTAAAATCCTTTACAAAAGAGGTCTCTCACTCTTGATTGGTTGTATGGATGCAAAAGGAAATAGTTTGGACACGAGTACTTGAATTTATGAATGAGTTAACATATATACAGAAAACCATATAGTTAAAGTAGCAATCAGAAGTTGGAAGATGTAAAGCAACTTGTTTGCAGAAGCAGCACTGTGGGCAATCTTAGCAATTAGGATCTGAAGATGCTTGAAAGGTTGGCAATCCCAGAGGGCCCATTGTTGACACAGAGGCTGGATGACCACTAGGGGGCGATGTTGTAAAGGGCACCAGGTGATGAGTGCCTGGCCTGAGAGGACGCCCAAGGTTGCTTCTAACCCCCAGCTCTTCCCGAGAAAGCTGTTTTTTTATTGTCTCTTTCTTTCTCTCTTTTTTAAGCTAGTTATGTGTATTTTTTGCTTGTTTTCGTTTTCTTTTATTTAATTTCAAATTAATAAAAGGGTATAAATTTTTAGGTTACATTGTTCTCACTTATTCTGTTTCTTGAGTGGAATCTTGATTTAACATTGGCAATCATTTCAAATTTTGAAAGAGACTTTCACTTTACTTTTTCTTGTCTTCTCTCCCTGATGGAAATGCATATCACGTAGCACCTGAAGGAGTTATTGAACGTTTTTTTCCTTATTAGATTTTACTTTCCTTGGGGCAGAGATGGTGTTTCATTGTCTTTCTATTGCAATGCCTAACACCCATGACAAAGCACACAAATGGTGTTCAAAAATGTTTATGGACTGCAAGTTGAATCTGAGATATTTCTAAAAAACAGAAGAGACATCTCTTGTAAAACTGTTTTTTACTTTGCAATTTAAATGATACCTAATCATTTAATATTAAAAATAAGATGACTATGTGAAAATGTAGAAAATATTGATTATAGGATTCAGAGAAGAGAATAAAAGAAATTATGTAAATGATGATTTAACTAGAAAAATATATACGTATATGCATCTTTGGTAATGATAAAAGTCGAAGAAATTGTGCAAAATGGAAAATAACTGTATTTGGATGAGGTGCATCATATTGTATGGCATGATTTTTATTACTATTATAATTGTTTTAAATAGTTTATTATGTTAGATTACCTTTTTAATAGAAACTTAAAAGATTTCTAGAATAATGTTGAAAGTAAGTTCAATTATTTCAAACATTATTTGTGGCTATAGTTATTTTAGAAAGAAATTACAATAAATCACAATAACAAAAAAGTGGGAGGAGGATTGTCTTGCTCATTCAATATCCCAAATTCTTTTTGGCTTAAAACACCTGGAACTTCCAGCCTAACCAAGACCCTGTCTCTACCAAAAATAGAAAAAAATTAGCCAGGCATAGTGGTGTGTGCCTGTAGTCCCAGCTTCTTAGGAGGCTGAGGCAGGAGGGTCACTTGAGCTCAGGTTGCAGTGAGCTGTGATGATGCCACTGCACGGTAGCCACGGTGACAAAGCAAGAATGTGTCTCAGAACAAAAACAAAACAAACAACAACTGGAAATTTCATGCATCCAGGATTTTTTCTTTTAATCAAAATTGCAGAGAAATTACATGTATAAAAACTTAACTTTACATATTATTATTCATTTTACTGTATAAATACCCTTGTATATTATGACAATTTAGATCCAGTAAATTTAATGTTGAGGCTACCACACCAGAAAATATCCATAATGTCTACAGGATTGCCTCTGAAATACTCTGTAAATGAACATTTTAAGAGGAGTATGAGGATGAGTACTTTCCTAAAGAGAATAATATCAATACCACAAATCCTAATTAATATAAAAAGGTAAAACCAGTATGAATATATAAATCAAACTCCATAGTAATTCTATGGAAACCTATCTGTGTTGTTCAACCCAGGCCTAACCTTGATAACAAAGTAATTTATAGACTGGGTTGGTCCTTAATAAATTACTCTATTAGTAAATAAATTGAAAAATAAAAACGTTTGAAATTAGCATAGGAAATGCCTTAAAGTACCTGAAAACTTTTGTTTTTTAAAGTCTGTAACATTTTCTCTTGCCATGGTTAATTGCTATGGGATTGATTGTTATGGGATTAATATATCTTGCTATGCTACATATTAATCGACTCAACAACATTTTATTGACTAGGGAGTAAGATGATAAATTTTAAACTTGATGGCTGTCATGTTCTAAAAACCATGTATTTCTAATTGGTGGGAATTTGAATTAAATGGATTTCACTCTATGTAATCAGTAGTTTCCCTCAAATAACGTAAGCCAAGAGAGGGAAAAATAATGAGGTCTATGAAAATGTCATGGCACAGCTTCTAAGGATGGTGCCCATCTATCTGACTTAAGAATTCGTACAGGACCAGAGGGTTCCAGTGTGGGAAATAGTTGGCAATTATTAAATGTAGATTTTTAAGAAGTATTTTTGGAATATTTTTGGAAACCAAGGGGACCCCAACAGTCATTGTAGACATAATGGTATTTTAATCAATGAGCAGAGACACAAGAGCTCCTGATGGTCAGAGGTGCCTCCAGGTATTGTAAAAGTTGTGGCCATTCTGATCACAACATAGTGTGGCCTTTCTGATTGTGAACAAGGAGCAATTACAGGGCATTCTAGACAGCTGCAGAGAGTAGTTATCAATAAAGATTTCTCAGGTTTCAAGGATAGAGGGTATGCATTATACAATTCTAAACACATTGAATTGACAAAGTGGTTTCAAACTCATTTTTATAGAATTAGAAGCCACCATTTAGAAAAATGTTCAGACCTTAAGCCTACTGTGAAGTGTTTTCTTGAAGTCCACCTTGAATCTGAAGTACCTGAACATGAGAAGAAAGCAGCTGATAATGTTTTGGGAAGAGAAAGCAGAGATGGGAGACAAACAGACAATAGTGTGACTTCCATATTCCTTGGCCTGGGGTAGCCGTTTGTGACCAGCTTGTTAAATCTCTAGCAAACAATGACAATTCCAAGAAAAGTCAACTTAGGTTGGCACAATAACTTGTTGTTGGGTCACAATTAACGGGCATGTCACAGATCTCCAAAAATATTTCCATTTTCTGCCCAGTCAACTAGAGACTTAAAAAAAACAAACATATCTGACTTTTCGTTATCAGTGTTGTGTCATTTATCATAAGCTGATGAGACTATTAAAAACAACAACAACAACAAAAAAAAAGTCCAAAAACCAGTTAGAGCTGTAGTGTGAAAATTCCGAGTATTATTTTCGCAGTGATTTTTTTTGTTTTTTTGGAACACTGGTTTCTGTTACTCCTGTCAAAGATACTTGGCACATTTAAGATAATACAAATGATGGCAGGTGAATAGAAGTGAATTACTCCGGGTGTTGACATTTTAATTTAAAGTCTAGAGGATTCTTTGAGCAAAATCTCCCAGTTGAAAGTTTGGCTGCTATCCTCTGAAATTAATAAAGGAGGAGATATTAAATATGAAGTGTTATAAAGAAAAAGGCAGCCAGGCCAAAACTAACATACACCAGAAAAGCCAAATGTTGATACCTGTGTGCACTGAGATCTATTCAAGTTCATGGCTAGCATAGCATCTGTTGAATACATTGAGCAGCAGTAAGATCGCTGGAAGGGAGAATGAGTGTGTAAATGGATAAAGATTTTCTAGAAGTGAATTTGCAATGATCAGGACAATAGGTAGGTTTTTGATCTGGTTTATCCAATTTGGCTTTCCATGCTATCCTGTTAACCAGATGATCGCAAATTTTCAACTTCGAGGGATTTGTACTTTCTAGTTCCTTACAACTCTGGGGTCCTTGCAAATTGTAAATTTGGGAACTTCATGGGTGAAAAACTTCAGTAAAATAAGTGTTTATTTTGAAGTGTGGTAAGTACCATCAAGTCCAATTTCTATAACTCCCGGTGTGAAAGACAGAGGAGATTAGTTTATAGGTGATCCTGCCAGAGTTATATAAGGAAAATATGATTCCTAGAACTGTCTTGGGAACTACCCATCCTTTTCTCAGTGGCTTGGAGGAGCTGTTTCCTTGGCTTCACTTGTTACCTTGCTGTTTTCTCCTGCTTTGTCTAACCAGGCAAAGTGATCATATCTTGCAAAACTACACCTGCTTTTAATTTAATTCTGAGGGTGGTGATATGTATTATTTCTTTCTATAATAATACACATTATTTGTAAGTTAAATTAAAACACTTGAAAACACCATCGCACTCTGCATTAACATGAAGTCTCAGCAACACAGTTATGATTTCAAATGCTACAAACAGCAGTTTGGGTCAGCATGGTCCCCATTAGTTTCTGCCCTGCATGCATGCTTTACTCACCTAATTTTTTCCCCTCAGTAACGTGTGAGTGCTGAATTACTCTTCAAAGATAAACATGAGGAATGAGCCTCACCAGAGAAGTATTCACTAGAGAACTTGCCGAGATCCCCTTTATTCTGCCAGCTTCCCATTCATTAGCATTGACACCATTTGGAACAATCGATTATCCTATTTGCTGGGCTTCATGCAGAGGGACAAAAAAAAAAAAAACAAGAAGGCAACACTATATATACTTCTGGCATGACTCCCTAAATTATATTAAAATATGGCGACTGTTTTTTTATTCCTATAATAGTCATAGTAATTATTTCCCTGAAATATCATCAGGGACAAGCAGAATAGCACCTTGCTTCTTTTAGCAAAAGGCACGCTCAGGTCAGGTGCATCCTTTGTATCCACAGTATCCTGGCCACCGAGATCGCTCCTCGACTCCTGTGCCAAGTGGTGGGCTCAAATTGCCTAAGGAAAGTTACAACTACTTAAAAGGCTGCTCCGGGCCTGGCTCAGAATTTGTGTCTGAGAATTTCCAGCAAGGAATTTTGGTTTGGTTCCACTCCACTTAATGATTTTCAATTATTTTGCGAGTTCCTGTCAGTTGGGCTTGGAGTTGGAGTCCTTGAGAGCAGTGTCTCCTGGAGAACTTTCATCAAGGCTGGTCCTCAGATCTGTCCACGTCTGACCCCAACCCACGCCTTCCCTCCAGTAGCTGGCATTTCTCCTATGAATTGCTATCCTTTTCCCAAAGCAATAGCTCTCCAAACATATCAGAATTCTAGAGTCATCTCCTTGTAATCTGCAGGATCAGATAGCTCTTCCTGCTGTATTTCTTTGTCAATATCACGAGGGGTTTTTTTTGCCAGTAAGGAACCCGATAGAGGGAGAAACTCAAGGACATTAAGGAAACAATGCAAAGTTTGAAATTTAAGATACTTGCTTTCTGTGAAGGCTAACTGATGTCTCACACACGTGCATAAATACATAGATAATTAGAAATAACTAATATATATGGAAAGCTGACTGATTTATAAGACCATGAATCTGTCTTTTTTGGTTAAGTATTACTTGAAAAACTCTGTGTGTGGGGGGTTTACACCAAATGCTTTTGGTGTAAAAAAAGCATCTGGTCTGTACTAATAGCTGATGTCACTTGGGCAAAATCACATTTGCTGATGTAAGAAAATGCAAGGGCTAAATGAGAGTCTACAAAAAGAAATACAATGAAGAAGAAGTGGTAGTGAATACCTTTGCTGGTCACTCTATCTCTGTTCAGATTCTGACTCAATTGACAAACCTCGTACTCCTGAGGGCACAGCTGCGAATGTCCTCATCTCTACATCCGGACTCCACTTCCGCCAGCCACGCCCAAGGCCCCTTTCCATCTACAGCTGTTCTGCTGTCAACACTCACATTCTCCCTCTGCTCCCACAGCACACATACCTCCCAGCTCTTGTCCTTCTGCACTTTTTAGCTTCTGGATAGCTCCTTGTCCTCTATGCTTTTTAGTTTATTGATAAGTTTCTTCTTTTTTTCCCCTAAAGATATTAATAGTTTGGATCCTTCACCCCTAGACCTTCTGCTGTCTCTCACCCTAAATAATTCCTATCATTTGCTTCCCCTGTTTCAATTTACATGGGGCAGAGAGATAATGCTCAAAGTCACAAAACTGTTCTGAGCTGCCTGACCAAGAAGTCACATGGTCTGTGTCTCCTAAGCGGAACCTCACCATTTCCAGGAGTCCTTTTATCTGTTCCTTCTGGACGTCATCTTGCGTTCTTCAGAGTAGGCACCTAAAATTTATGGAATTTTTTCCAGGCTTTTCCATCTCACCTTCCCCTGCCCCCAGACTTGGACCAATCTAGTGAATCTTCACACTTGAAGCTTCCCGTGTCTCTTCTTTAAAGTTTGACTGTATCAGACCCACTGTTTTCTTGTTCTCGCCTACTCTAGATAGGAAGAGTTCCTTCTCCTTTCCAAACCCAAGGTGGTTGGGCATTACTTCAATGTTCTTGGTTTTAGCTCTTCCAACTCCTTCTACAAACTTACCCAAGGACAGTTCACTTACTGTACATTTTTAAAGACCTGAGATCTTTAAACCCGAGGTTTCTCTCCTGTAATGAAACCTACTGTGTGCACAGGTGTTACCTGGCCTTCTCTGTGTTGCTCTGTGGGAACTGGTAACTGCTATTCCTGTAACAAAATCCTTTGTCTCTGACTCAGGGGTCTTTATCTTCTGCATGCTAACTTGGTAGCTTAAAAGTGGGTTAAATCTCAGACCTTTGCAACTCTTGACACTTACAAATATTGTAGTCCCCAAATCCTTAAAAATAAAAATCTTCCCTCAATTCTATTACTGCCTTAATTTTGGTCGTATTTTCCCTAGCATCAATTTGTCAACTTCTCTAAAGTGATGTCTATACTGTTCCCAGAATTCTCTTACAGTGCACTCACTCCTGCCTTGGACTTGACAATCACCGCCAGCCCTACTAAAACTGCTGCATGAATTTTCAGTGCTTTTCTAATTGTTAAATTCAGGAAATTACTTTTTCTTGATCCACATCATGAGCCTGACCATGCTATACCCTGTTCAAACATTTTGATAAATACTTTCTGCAGAATGAAGTCCAAACTATTTAGGCTGACATTCCAGATAATTTTAATTCCTTATAATTTTATCTTCCTTATATCTTATTATCCATTCCAGATAATTTTATTCCTTATAATTTTATTTTCTAAGTTTTTCTCACATGCACATCTTTTTCCTGACAACTTGGATTAACTCCCCCACATATATAACATACCTAATATATTCCTATTAAAAATATTAACATATTTTCCTATTAGTTCTTCTGATTGAAATTCTGTCTTTCCTGACTTGGTGCCTATAGCTCAGCGGCTAGGGCGCCAGCCACATACCAGAGCTAGTGGGTTTGAACCCAGCCCAGGCCTGCCAAACAGAAATGACAACTGCAACCAAAAAATAGCTGGGTGTTGTGGTGGGTGCCTGTAGTCCCAGCATCTTGGGAGGCTAAGGCAAGAGAATTGCTTAAGCCCAAGAGTTTGAGGTAGCTGTGAGCTGTGATGCCATGGCACAAAAGAAAAAAAAAAAAGAAAGAAAGAAATTCTGTCTTTCCTGTCACTCCTAACCCTGTAAGGATTGGCGAAATAATTTCTTTCTTTGAAGTTTTCCCTATTTCCTTTTCCTAACCTTTATAGTATTACTAGAAGACAGTTGTAAAACCTGATTCTTAAAAGACTGAAAATGATATTCTAAAACAATCCTTTGTAATACAATCTGTTTACTTATTAGACTTTTGGCTGAGATCAAGTGTAATACAATCTGACCGTTTAAAGGATAGTTCCTCCAAATACCTCATGTAATATGCAAGGTGTAATTTCTTAAAGCCTTTCTAAGACAAAACAGAGAATAATTATTCACTCTTATTATGTATCTTTGTTATGGATTGTTGTAGTATTTCCACATCAAAAATTGGAATCAAAATTTGTGATCAAAAATTGGTTGGATAAAGGCAAATTGGAAAAATTATTATCAGTTATGTACTTTCAGGTACATGCTACGTATCAGCCTCTGTGTCTCCTGTGTTTTCTGTCTCCAATGTGAGCTATTAAGGCTGAAAATTAAACATATATGATGCTATTGTCTGCATGTTTGTGTCCCCCCAAGATTCATAGACTGAAACCTAATGTCCAGTGGGATAGTATTTGAAGGTGGGGCCAGTGGGAGGTAATTAGTGTCCTTATAAAACAGGCTCCAAGGAGCTTGCTTGGGCCTTCTACCATATGAGGACACTGTCTCTGGGCAAGTGGAATCTGCTGACACTTTGGACTTGGGTTTTACAGCCTCCAGAACTATGAGAAATAAATTCCTGTTGTTTAAAAATTACCCAGCCTCTGTTTTTTGTTGTAGTATCCCAAACAAGCAAAGACACTTGATAAAAATAAGACAGTGTCTATGATGTAATGCTTAAAACCCTGATTGGTGAAGTCAGCTGATGGTGATAGAGACACATTATGAACAAGCTCCTCTATCTGATTAACCACTGTGTGCCTGCCCACTTGATACATATTTTAAATGGAAATAAAACAATAAATAATAAAAAAAAATTGGTTGGATAAATTGAGAAAGCGTAGAAGTTGGTATGACCATGCATCCAATATGTTTTAATTTTAAACATAAAAATGTGCATTCATTTGATTACTTTTAAATATAAGCAAAGGCTTTTTTTCCCTCACTGGTAAGATGGGATTTTATAAAGCAGAAAGGGATAGGAATACAGAAGGAGTAAAAAAGTACCAGAGCTTCTGGCAAAGGAGACAACCCAAATCTGAAGTCTCTTTCTTGGGTACTTTGTCTAGGGCAAAGCCTTCTAAATATGCATGTATGCTTGCCAATTAGTTTTCGGCCTCCCCTGTTTGACTAAACCACATCCATAAAGTGTAATCGTCAATTTCCTGTTTAGCTTTCTTTTAAAATGCTTGGAAATTTGCAAAATATCTAAAAGTTCCTCCTAGATTTTATACTCTTTTTTTCCTTAATCTTTTAGAGGCCACATTTGTTTGGTGGTGATTTTTATTTTTACTTGCTTTTATTGTGTCTTTCTAAGGCATTCATTTTAGTTTTAATACAAATAACTCTTTTTCTTTGGACATTCATATTTTATCGGCAGATGTTAAGATTTGGTGAAATAATATACTTATGATATGTGTATAAATGGAGTGAACTGAGCTGGGAGCAACACAAGGGACTCAGCGAGCTTAACACTTAGCCATGGGGGTTTAAACACCCAATTGTCATCATGCTTGCCATGCGTCTCAGCCAGCAGGAGGCACACTGGCCTGTCTGATGAGAGGAAAGTAAAAAGGGCTTCTAAAGTATTTAAAATTAATTCTTTATTCTGTTCCATAAATCTATGTCTCTATTTTTGTGCCAGCACCATGCCGTTTTCATCCTATAGACTAGAGTATATCCAGTCTAGTAATGTGACTCCTCCAGATTTGTTTTATTTCTTAGAATTATGTTCGCTATTTGGTTTTTCTTTTTCTGATTCCAAGTGAAAGAAATAACTATTTTCTGAAGTTCTTCAAAGTATGGCATTGATACTTTAATGGGGATTGCATTAGATCTGTGGATTGCTTTGGGTAGTATGGACATTTTAACAATGTTGATTCTTCCCAGCCATGAGCATGGTATGTTCTACCATTTGTTAATATCTTCTCTTATTTCTTTTCTCAGGATTTCATAATTCTCTCTGTGGTGATCCTTCATATCCTTTGTTAGGGATATTCCCAAGTATTTCATTTTCTTTGAAGCTACCATGAATGGTACTATATTTTTTATTTGATTCTCAGTTTGGCTGTTATTAATGTATATGAAGGCTACTGATTTGTGGACATTGATTTTAATATTATGAGACATTATTGTATTTCTGGATTACTTCCAGGAGACTTGTGGTTGAGTCTCAGGGGTTCTCTAAGTATAAGACATATCATTAGCAAAGAGCGAGAGTTTTACCTCCACTATCCCCATTTGAATACCTTTGATATCCTCTTGCCTGATTATGGTGGCTAGACCTTGAAGCACTATGTTGAATAGTAACGGTCATAGTGGACACTCTCGTCTGGGTCCAGTTCTAAGCGGAAAATTTTTCAGTTTTAAGCCATTCAGTGTGATATTGGCCATGGGGTTGTCATGGATGGCTTCTAACAGTTTAAGAAATGTCCCGTCTATGCCTATTTTCTTAAGTGTTCTTGTCAGAAAAGGTGAATTTTGTGGAATGCTTTCTCTATATTTATTAAGAGGATAATATGGTCTTTGTTTTTGCTTATATTTATGTGGTGAATTACATTTATGGATTTATGTATGTTGAAACAACCTTGCCACATATCACCATCTGACCTTTGATAAACCAAACAAAACCACTGGGGAAAGAATCCCTATTTAATAATGGTGCTAGGAGAACCGAAATTGGACCTGCCCCTCTCACTACTTACAAAAATTGACTCACACTGGTTAAAAGATTTAAATCTAAGACATGAAATGATAAAGACTCTAGAAGAAAGTGTGGGAAAAACTCTTGAGGATATTGGCCTGGGAAAAGACTTTATGGAGAAGACCCTGTTGGCAATTGCAGCAACACCAAAAGTAAATAAATGGGACCTGATCAAGCTTAAAAGCTTTTGCACAGCTAAGAGCAAACAACTAAAGCAAACAGACAACCTTTAGAGTGGGAGAAGATACATGCATGCTACGAATCTGACAAAGGCCTAATAAAGAGAGTATACAGAGAAGTCAAACTAATCAACAAGCAAAGAGCAAACAACCCCATTTATCACTGGGCAAGAGACATGAACAGAACCTTCTCCAAAGAAGACAGACAAATGGCCAACAAACACATGAAAAAATGCTCACTGTCCCTTATCATCAGAGAAATGCAAATCAAAACCACCACTTTGAGATTTCAACAAACCCCAGTGAGAATAGCCCACAAAGTCTCAAACCCGCAGATACTCAAGTGGGTGTGGAGAGAAGGGAACACATATATACTCTTGGTGGGATTGCAAACTAATACAGCCCTTTTGGAAAGATGTATGGAGAATCCTCAAAAAGCTAAAAGTAGACCTTCCATTTGATGCTGCAATCCCTTTAACAGGTATCTACTCAGGAGAAAAAATCATTTCAACATAAAAATCATTTTATCATCCTCATGGGTGAAGAGCTCAACTAGAACTTGGACTTTTACCTAAGAAACCCAACCAATGCAACCTAATCATTTGTACCCATATATTAATCTGAAATAAAAAATAAAATTAATTCTTATTTTATGACATTGTTATAATAGAAGGGGACCAATAGAGAAATTGCTTGAAATTCAAGTGTAAGTGGCTCAAGACTTGACCTAAAGCTTTGGTTAGCCTGGGATTTTATGAGAAGCCACAGTCTATCTCAGCCTCCTCCTCATTCCAAATGAAGATTAGATGATCAGGAGCTGCTGAGTTTCACATCATCAGTCAAATTTTCATTGCTTTCTTTTGCCCTGTGCTATGAAGCAGAGATAAAAGATGTCATCTGGGTGGAGTTAAAATGGCACCCAAAGCGTGCAAAGCGTGAAGGATTGATTGGGTCTGGTGCTACTCCTAGGAGAACAGGCATGGGTGTCTGCCTACTGATGGGCCAGACAACTGCCCAAGTGCATAGGGAGACTGAGAGGCAGTCCGTGAACCATGAGAAAGGCCCCATAGGTTTTAAAGCATAAAGTTACTGTGCACCAGGTGTAGGAGAATAAATAAAACATGGAACAAGCTACTTCATGAATGGGCAAGTTGGGTAGTAATGAGAACTCGGCAGGTTCCTGCATGGATGAGGAGTTGGTTGCCTTGTTCGTTTAGCAAACTATGTATAACACCCAAGAATCCTTTTTTTCATGTGAATTAGCACTAGGATGGGTTTTTAAAGGCCTCGTAATTTTGGGTAGGTGAATTAGTGAGTAGGACCTGTGAGCGAGTAAGCACATTTCCATATATGAGGATAACCTCTGCTTTTTGTTATCTTCTGGACAGAAAAGTTAAGGTCTCCTGTTCTCCCTCTCCCTGTTTTCCCCTCCCTCCCTTTTTTTTTCTTTTTGGCAAATATCTATGAAGACATTTTTTAGCTCCAAGAATTTCTGCTGTTACAGCAACATATGTGGGAGTATGTCATTTGAAGGCAAGGAGATTATGATGAAGTGGGCTGTGTTATACTAACAGCAGAAGAAGTAGTGAGGAGCAGAAGAAACACGATTTTGAAGAACACTGGATATTCTCAGTTGACAAATACTAGCAATTTTTAGTGACCAACTGTGGAATAACTTGCCTTTTTTTTTTTTTTAAACAAGTTTTTCATCCATCTCTTTTCCCTTTGTAATGAGCTTTTTATTCTCACAGAGAATAAGAATTTCTAATAGAATTCCTCAATTTGCATCTCTCACTATTCCTGTAAGAATGCACACCTGTATCGTGGTTACAAAGGCCAGTCACATAAAAAGAATCATTAGCACAGTTTAACTGCAGACACATTATTTTTGTTTTGCTTATTTTAAATGATCAAGTTCTAGAAAAGGGATTCTAAAGTCAAACAGAACACCATATTAAAAGATAATGTTTGGAATGTACTCTAATGGGAAGAATACGGAATTGAGAAGCACCAAATCCGGGTCGCGGTTCTGACCCCATCATTTAGTAGTGTAAGTCGCTTCATTTCTGCAATTCACATTTTCTCCATCTGTGAAGTAGTAAAAACAAGCAAGATTCTCCTGGCATTGTGGTGAGAATTTATGAGAAAATATAACAAAGATTTTTGGAAACGATGAAGAGCTGTGCAAATATTAATTCCCCCTCATTATTATTCCAAGAACTCTTTACACAGAAGCTGTCTTATCACTGCATCAAAGAATAACTTTCTGACAATATTAGTAGATTTCCATTTATTCTCCAGATATCAATTGGGTGCAGTGTATCTACCACTTACTGATGAAGTAGTTTCATTAGTCTAGGCTACTTTTCTAAAATAATGTGGAGTTGGATGATGACTGAATTCAGTTAAATGTAGTGCATTTCTTCTACATGAGTCCTGTAAGACATTGTCTTTGGGAATGATAATTCAGGCCTCCAACATGCATAAATTTGGGGGAATAGTTTTAGGCAGTATTATATAAAATAAATTATTGACTCAACCCTTCATTTCCACTTTTCAACAGATATATTTTGTCTTTAGGGGCAGATATTCAGAATCTTCCCTCGGCAGAAGTATGACAAGGCAAACAGAATTACAATGAATCACAGGAGGAAGTTTGCCGGAACAGAGAAACCTGACATCAACCTGGAGATAATGGATGCATGCAGGTGAAACACTCGTGCATTTCTGTTTAATAATATTTTCTTATAGTAGTTTGACTAAGCAGAATAAGAAATACAAGGGGCTGGTTTCCAGCCATCAAAGCTGTCAAGTTTTCTTTGAGTGCCAAAAGGAAAAAGGCAACAGCCTTATCACTAGTATATGTTTTACTTTGGGACTTTTGGTTAAATAGTGGTAGGGACTTTCTAGGCTTGGAATTATTAAAGAATGGGTATAGATAACATCCTCATTCTTAGAAGGTTTGGAAAATGAATGATCTTAGCTTGGCTTGAAAACTATAGAATAGAATATATTTTTAGCATAATAAATCTTTTCAATCCTTTCAAAAAATAGATCCATAGAAAGAGCAAACAGATGGAAGCCCATGTGCTGTTTTGTAACATGTCCAGGGTTTTAAAATTGGATAAACACTGAAACCCTGTAGCCGCAAATATGTCCTTTCTCAAACAAGATCCTGTGAGATTAGGAGAGCTGCTCTAATAAATATGCACATTAAAAAAATCCAGACTCCTTGCCAACTTCTCCACTAGGGCCATATGATGAATGGTCTCACAGCATGGACATTAGCCCATTTCTTATTGACGAAAATATGCCTAAATACTTCTCGTATGCTTATTAGTGTAATAACCCAAGCATTCAGGATATTAGAATGAATAGAAAATCATGCTAAAATGCTGTAAGAATTAAGTTATTTTCCTACAGGCTCTCATCACATTATTTAAAAAGATACTATAATAATTTAAAGTCATCAATATAATTTGATTATTTTTTCAACAATTAATACTTAAGCTGAGTCTTCAGGAGGAAACTGGTTAGAAATAAACTTGTATTACTTAACCTTATTCTCCCCTTACATATTTTGTATTGTTCTTTACATCAAACCTCCCCCCTCCCCCAATATGGTTGTAATTAGAAAGGCATTTTGTTGAAGATAGAACAATATTAATTGAAACTGAATGCACAGGACAGAAACGCAGCTGACATAGGGGAGAAATGAGGCCTTTCTGAGGCTTATACCTGCCGCATTTGGCCTGTAACCTATGGGGAGAGTAGTAGACATTCACAAATGTTTGCTGAATGAATAAGTGAGTGAGTGAATAAAAGTTGGAGGCTGGGATCTCTTTGCGACTCTTGGGTGCTGATGTAGCCATGAAAGCATTTTTCTCATTTGTTCTTTATCATTTTTTTAAAGTCACGGTTAAGGAAATGTTTTAGTTAGGATTTTTTTTTAAATCATGTCAGACTATATTGGTTTAAATGATCTCTACAACATATTTTAAAGTATATGTTTGGTTTCCCTCACACATCAATGATCTATTTAATGGATTACTCATGGAAAACAATCTCAAGGTCAGACTGACTTCCCGGGATATATCCAAGTTACTCCTCCTTCTGAGCAGCTGGTATGTGCTCAGAAGATGAAAACGAATTTTACTAATAGCCAGCACCTACACCCTCAACTGACAACAGAAGGCCAGTCTCTCCCTGCTAACTCACGTGATACAGACTAAAACCAAGCAGAACTAATTCTTGGATTATCTGATATTATAGATAGCTGAGCCAGAATCCCCTTCAATAGGATGACCAACCAAAAGGTGACCACAATAGCAAAAAACTGTTTACTGCTGCTTGGTTCTTTCCCTGCACCATTCAAATATAAAACCAATATGGCAGAGGACTACGAAGCCAAGGGAACACAGAGATGCTATGTAGCTATTATTGTTGTTACATTTGGCTATCATAAATGGACCAGAAATTGCATAAAGAAAACAGTCAGTAACATATGTGGGAGAGTGCTTTGAGTTTTAATTCTTAGTGTTCAAAATTACTGATTAGTCAGGTAAGGAAACTAATTCCTTTTAAAATATAGATTTTCTCCTGCAATATCACTGCCCAATAGGGAAGACGTTAAGGAGTTGATTATTTCATCCCCACCCCCATTCAGCCTAACTTTATTTTCTTGAAAAAGAAAAATCCAAAGAAAGAGATTTGCCATCCTTGGTAACCTAGATACACATTCTCAGGAAATATCTAAATTAATCCTTCATGCTGCAGTTTGAACCTATTTCCTTATATTCCTTCCCCAGTGAGGTAAGAGAACAGCTGTCCACAACCCCTGTCACATGCCTGCAAACTATTCATATTGCCATTCATTTTCCTCTTTTTCAAGTGGAATACTCCCCTCTTCTTTTTCTCTATTATTAATACATAGATTTTTTTTGCTCTTAATTCACTTTTAATTAGGTCAGGAAACCTCAACATACGGGCTTGCCACCCTAGCCGGGTCTGTGTTTCAGGGGTACCCCTGGGGGAGTGGGTGACAATTTGCAGTTCCTACTCTCTGCATTCCTGTGTACAGATGTCAGATAGAATTAGACTCTTCCTGACTTGTCTGACGGGAGTGCTGACATGACAGGTAACAGACACCAAAGTAAGTGTAAGACAGATTTGCATATGAGATTTCCAGAGCAAACCCATCATGTGAGGATACAGAGCAGATCGAGATTTTTAAAAAGAGAGTAAGACACTTTATACCACATACAAAAATCAACTCAAAATGGATCATGACCTAAACGCAGGAGTTAAAACTATGAAATTCTTAGAAGAAAACACAGGGGAAAACCTTTGTGACATTGGATTTGGCAACAACTTCTTAGTAACAAAAGAAAAGATACATAGGTGGGATTTTAACAAAATTAAAAAAGTTCTGTGCATCAAAGATCATTATCAACAGAGTGGAAAGACAACCCATGGAATGGGAAAACATACATGTGAATCACGTATCTGATTAGGAATTGATATTCAGAATACACACGGAACACTATCACGACAGATGCTGGCACAGATGTGGAGAGAAGGGAAGACTTTTACACTGCTGGTGGGACTGCAAACTAATATAGCCTCTAAGGAAAGAAATATGGAGAAAGAGCTAAAAGGAAACCTTCCATTTGATCCTGCAATCCCATTACTAGGTATCTACGCAGAAGAAAAAAAATCATTTTACCATAAGGACATTTGCACGAGAATGTTTATTGCGGCTCAATTCACAATTGACAAGTTGTGGAATCAACCCAAGTGCCCATCAAACTATGAATGGATTAACAAACTGGTATACATATAACATGGAATATTATTCAGCCATAAAAAGATGGAGACTTTACATCTTTTGTATTAACCTGGATGAAGCTGAAGTGCATTTTTCTTAGTAAAGAAAAAGAAGAAGAATGGAAAAGAAAGTATCCAATGTACTGAATACTAACATGAAACCAATAGATGAAACAATTATACATGCCCATTCAGGAGAAAAACACAATTATATTCAAGTGGGGGGAAGGGGGTAGGAGGAAAAGGGGAAAGAGGGGAGGGAGGAAAGGGGAGCAAGGAGGAGGATTGATAAGCTCTCATCTAATGAACACAATGTAAGAATAGACAGCACATCCCCTGGGTGAAGGGCTCAACTGCTCTTTGAACTTCACCTTAGAAATGCAAACAATGTAACCTAATCATTTGTACCTTCATATTACTATGAAATAAACAATGCGCAAAATGGTAAATTTTGTGTCATGCATATTTTATCACAATTTTTAAAAAAGGAGCCATAGTGCAGCAGGCAGAAGGCAGGGACTGTGGGGGCAGGGGCCGCCCAGAGGAAGCCTCACAGGGAACCCACCCACTTTTCCCCCTCCCAGGGGGCTGTAGGTATAGTTGTGGGACTCTCATAGAGCTCTGACTCTGCAATGGGGACACCCTCAACCGGTATATTTAGAGAAAGGCAGACTCGCCACTTTGGTTTCCATGACCAAAACACTGCTGCTTTGGGATAAGTCTGTGCTTGCAGAGTTTGGGGACCCAGGGAATATGAATGTGCCTGTGGGCCAAGCACAAGGAAGTTGTCACATTTTCTTATGTACCACCCAAGGCGCCTGTCTTAGAGTTGACAGGATCTCAGCAGAAATGGTCTAAGGCACACCACAGGGTGCCTGGGAGATGAGGGAAGCCTTGGAAGTGAGCACTTGGCCATTGCCTGAAGATCAGGAAACCGCAGGGGCAGAACCCAGCAGGGATCCTCCAAAGAGTCCACAGACAACAGGGCACAGAGGGTCAGCCATTAAACACCTGCTGGGCCAGGGAGCCTGAAGCCAGCTCGCAGGTGTGGTTAGTTCAAGGAAGAATTGTTATATTCCCTTGCCTCTCTCTCTACCCCTTTGGCAGAAACAGGAAAGTGTTGGGGCGAAACCAAGCTGAGCAAACCAAGCTGAGACGTGACATTCAGTCTCATTCCAAGGTTTGGTTACCATCTTGGGCTATGCATTCCAATGTCTCTATTAAGAATGCCTTTGCTATATGAAATGGTTACCTCTGAGTAAGTAGAAAAATTACGAGATCTGTGGAGATGAGGGGTTAATACTCGTGCTGTATAGAGTTCAAAGGGACAGGGAAGATAAAAATAAAGGTGTATTTTGGTTGCTAATCACTTACCATGCTTGTTGGGCATGCCAGTTACAAGATGGGAACTCCTGAAATCCTTGACGAACAGCCACAAGCTTTCATGGAAACCTTTTAGGGATGAAAGTTAAGTCTGGGCCCCCAAGGTGACATGGGTTTTCCTCTGTTCTCTGCTCCAACACTCAGGTTTGCATTCTCTGCCATGCCTGCAAACACTTACTTAACCTCCATGAGCCTTGGTTGCTGCGTTTGTTAAACAGAGCCAATTATACTATCTGCCACCTAGATGGTTCTTAGAATTCATGAGATAATGAAAGAAAATACTTAATAAATGTGACCTACAATTATTATTACGGGTAAAAAAATTACAGGTGTTTGCCCTTTGAGAATTTAATTCGCAACACTGAATATCATGAATGTTCCATCTGAGATCCTGCAAAATTGCATTTGATAAGGAGCTTGGAAGCAGAGTCTTACAGGTATCAGAGACCTGTAAGACTCAATTCAACTCAGAGCAGGATTGAAGGAAGGCCTGCCAGGAGCATGGCCCTTGGCTGGGCCCACTTGGAGGATGGTGTCTGTGCAAAGAATCTAGAAGCATGAGAACCTGCTTCCCTTGGCTGGATTTGCTTCCTAAAGCCTTTACCATGGCAACAGGGAGGCACTTGCAGAGCACTGCAGCTGACACCGGGGAAAAATATCACCTGCTCTCAAGGTACTCAGAATGGCACAGAATGACTCATGGTGGCTTTCTCTTTCTGCTTCTGCAGGGTCACAAATGCTGAGCAAACATATGGTATTGAAGAGGTTCCTAAGTTACAGAGATCATGTGTGAGGTAGAAGCACATCGATGAAAGAGGAAAATGCAAAATGCATTGCAAAATGACCTGCTCAGGATGTGAGGGAGTGCTCGTCAAGTGGACACTATTTCCTCCCGGTTACTTTGGAGTCGGGAAGCCTGGGTTCTGGGAAAGCAGTGGTGCACCACATGGACAGGGGACTTCCTCTCAACGAGCTGGCCGCAGAGGGAGAAAGACTGTGCCCACACAAATAAACAAACCAGAGATGATGCCACAGTGACAATGGTCAGGAAGGACAGTCTCTGGGTAGTCCAGAGAATGTGGTGTGAATCATAGGAATGAGAGGGGCCCTGGGAAGATCGCAGCAAAGCTTCCAGCCACAGAGAAGAGCCAAAGTCAGAGAACGAAGAAAGTGCCTGAACTTGAAGGACCCTACCTTAAATTTGGGTTTTATTCTGAATTTATTAGGAAATCAGCAAAGAATCAAAAACAGGGGCGTAAAGTAATCTTATTTATAGTCTCTTAAAGAAGAACACGGTGGCTGATGTTGGAGATTGAACCAGGTAAGAGGTGGGGGCCAAGGTGGCAAGAGGGAAGCAGAAAAAGCTTGAATTGTTCAAAAGACAAATCATGGACTAAGGCAGTGGAGGTGAAGGGAAGTGAGAGTTCTGACTGTGCTTGCTTCTTTCCATGCAAGAACACCTCATTTGGCTCGGCGCCTGTGGCTCAACGGGTTAAGGCGCCAGCCATGTACACCTGAGCTGGCGGGTTCGAATCCAGCCCGGGCCCGCCCAACAACAATGACGGCTACAACCCCAAAATGGCCGGGCGTTGTGGCGGGTGCCTACGTAGTCCCAGCTACTTGGGAGGCAGAGGCAGGAGACTCGCTTGAGCCCAGGAATTGGAGGTTGCTGTGAGCTGTGATGCCACAGCCCTCTATCCAGGGTGACAGCTTGAGGCTCTGTCTCAAAAAAAACAAAGAACACCTCATTCAACACTTAAGTATGCAGCCTGCAGCACAGTCATTGGATGCTGCCTTGAATTTGTTCCCCACTCTTTCATACCTATGTTTGTCTTATCTTTGCAACTAGACTCTCACATCATTCAGTCCCAGATACCAAGCACTTGCCATGTGTGTGGTACTGGCCCTCTCCACCAAGGAACTTAGCAGAAGGGAGGGAACATAGAATAAATACATCAAACCAGCAAAGCATAAAGCATATATGGCAAGTGCCATAAAGGCAAAGGTCTGGGCTTGTCGAATGGGAGGGTAGAAGCCGCTGTCACACACAGATAATTCCTGAAGAAAGGTGCTTTTAAAAGACCTCAGAAGGCTCCAGCACTTTGCAAGCCAAACAACGACAGGATCAGTTTAGCAAATGGATTGGAAGCCAGGCAACAATGGCTTAGGTGGCCAGGAGGAGGGCGCAGTAGCGCAGGATGAGTGTTGGTGGCGGCAGTGGGGATGAGGATGGGGGAGTGTAAGATACACGAGGAGGTGGAAACCGCGGCCTTGGTAATTGACGGGATATTAGTGTTGTGTGTGGGAGGGGGCGCTAAGGAGAAGCAGGAGGAAAACATGACTTGCAGGTTCCCTTTCTCCTGCTCCCTCCCTCACCACTTCCCTCCTTCCTTCTCCCCTTTCTTCCTGCTTTCTTTCCTTTCAGAAAAGCAAACTAAACAAAACAGCTGTTTTCATTCTTTATCGATGACTGTGTATAGAAGGCAGACTGAATGGTAGGTACTACGTTCCTTTAGTCATGGTGTATTTTTTCCAGTCCCGCACGATGTGGAGGTTCATTATGTGGGGGCTCACAGGGTGTGTGTGTGTTTACTAGAACAGAGAAACATACTTGGGATGAGTAAACCAGAAAACACAGATCATTAGCTCCAAATTCCTGAAGAAATTCTAATGACAATATTTCACATTTTGCAAAAACTCATAATGGCTCTATTACATAGCTATTGTTATCCCGACTTTGTGGTGGAAATTGAGGTTCAAAGCATCTAAGGGTCATCCAAGGTCATCTGGCTACAATGGGTTAGACCTGGGACTTCAACTTAGGTCTTTACATGGAATTTAATGCCACCACCTCCTGTCCACACCCCATAAAGGTTGCATAGGTCTTCATTAGTCTTGTGTTAGAATATCAACTGACTAACATTCTAATTACTAGTCACCCTAATAATAATTATACCTATTTATGAATTTAATAATAAGTAATTATTCATGGGAACACCAAGGTCAGGATGATGGTCCTTGGTACCTGACGTGTGTTTAAAGAGGAGGGTTCAGTGAATAGTCATGAGTAAAAGCAAGTCACAACATGACAAAGTCATCAACTTCTTCTTTGTTTTGTCTTTTGAGAAATGAAAATATAGGAAGAAAATATAATCTTAATTTAGTGTTGCACAAATTGAGAAAGTGGAAAATTTAAAAGAGAACTGTCACAGAGCAAAAAATGTCTTAGGTCGGATAAAGACAAGTATATCTAAATAGTGTTTTGCAGCAGAGACAGATAAAGGCAATATAACCACGTGCAAATTATCCCTTTGTTTTGCAGTTGGGAGTTGAAAATCCTCACTGCACGTGTTTGAGGATACTACCCTGAAATTCTCACATCTTCGGAGAAATTCATTGTGCAAATTAATTGAAAAGGAGTTCATGGAATAAATATACTATTTAGGAAGGGAAAATGATATCTCCTCATAATGGTATCTCCTCATTGAGGAGATATCAATATATTTATGAAAAGAAGTGTGTGATCCAATATTTGGTAGGGGCTTACAATCTAGTTAAAAACATGTTTGTGATAAAAGTAACCATGCAATGACGTATACGGTTTTATGCTAAATGAGTGGAATATACCATAAGGCTTGATGTGATTTAGAGGAGATAATGAGTTGATGAGAGGACCTTCTGGTGGTGGTGGGGAAAGAGCTTGGTAGTAAGCTGAAGGATAAAGTTCCGGAGAGTTAGAAAGGAAGCTGGGACCATTATAGGAGAAATTTGTCTTAAGTCAAAGTGTACAGAGCACGCATAAGCCATTCCCTCATAGCCAGGGGAAAACCTACTAGATGGACTGGAGACATTTTGTAGGAGAATACAAAGACAAAGGTAATTGGTGTCAATATGGCAGGGGTTGATGTCAGATTGAGTTTGGACTTCATTTGCTAGCCACGAAGGACCACTGAAAGTTCCAAGTAGGGGAATAAATGCATGAGAATAATTTAAAGTCCCATACAGAGTGGCCTAGGAGGAAAAAGACTGGTGGCAGAAGGGGTATGATGCAATGATAATGATGATGATAGTAACAATAATTAAAATAGCACTTAGCATTTATTAAGTGCTTGTTATATGCCACCTTTCTAAATGTTTTAAAGACATTATTTCACGGAATTCTCTGAGCATCCTTAAGGTAATTATATTATTATCCTATAACAACTTCATTATTATTCCTATTGATATTATCTCATCCCATAGAGGCAATAAGGAACACACTTGTAGTCTCACAAAGGTAGGCTCATTCAACTTTCTGTGACAAAGGAGAGCTCACACTGTGAGAAATAGTGCAGCGTTTGGTACCTGGGAGGAGGCAGGTGCTTTTTTTATGGCTTCACTGAATAATTATGAGGAGAAGCTAAGATGAGTGGGGATCACTTCTGAATTGAGTCCATTTCTGAAGTCAGATTAGCACAAATTGGGATTATCTCAGAGCCCGTGAAGTGAGGGCAGCTTAGTAACTCGGTATCTTGGTAATATCTTTTTAGGAAGCAGAGGAACAAAGTGGGGATGGGAAACCATTGAGAAGAAAGTAATAATTATTCAACATAAAGGGGGTAAGGTATTTTGTGGTTGTGGCATGACTTTGGAAAGATCACTATTTTGTGTTGGCTTTGCTGCCCTCCTGTCATCACAGCATGGCCTGATTGTTAGCAGGGTAAGTTTATATCCTCAGTCCTGGGTTTCACTCTCGCAGTGTTCTACAAATAAATAATCATGAATCAGACACACAGAAGAATGGTTTTATTCAACTGGTAAGTAGCAGAACAAAGAATAAAATCTGAAATTATCTAGGTGTGACGTTGGCTGGGTCTCAACTGGAGACAGAATGGAAAGGAAGAGAGCTGTGAACATAGGATTGAAAAGACTTAATGATTAATTAAGCATGAGGAATGAGAGAAAAACTACCTAGTACAGTTTAACTTGGTACCCTGTAGGTGTACAAAGGAGAGGACCTGGAGAGGAGAAGGAGAAGAATTTTATTTTAGGTTAGTGAAGGGAAATGTAGAGCCTGAAGATAAGCAGATAAGTAAGAAAGCACAGATAGTTTCTAAAATATCATCAAAAATATATTCATTCAATGTCAATTAATGTTAAGACTTAACATCATTATTACTTAAAAGATTTTCCTACCCACTTATATGGCACTGAATTAGTTCATAGTACTTAATCCTTAAAATAGCCATGTGTGAGAAGATAGGACTGTGCCTTTTACAAAGGAGCCCTAGGAAGCTAAAGGGACATTCTCAGGTTCATAGAATAAATTAAGAGTAGAACTAAGATTGTACTGGTTTTATTTGCTGCCCATTGTATAATTACTCCAAATCAAATTCTCTCTTAAGGTATAAAGAGCATTGTATTTGGGTGCATGTTGACAGGATTAATAGATTTAAATTTAGCAAGGTGTTTAGATGCCTAAAACAATATTTTGGCATTACTAAATAGGTTGTAGAATATTCTTATTACATATCAGGGTGGTAAGCCCTGATATTTGTTAAAAAAGATTTTTTTTTGTTGGAAGATAATAAATTTCCCTTGCCTAGAAATAAAAGTGATGCAAATCCCCCCATCTCCACCATTTCTAGTTACAATGGGTAGTACATTTTAAGAATGAAATCCAAATTATGGACCAATAACTATCAGGTAAATCTTTGTATATCCATGAGACCTCTCCTTCCATAATGCTTCATTTGTAAAATAACAATATTGTTAGTCAATCCTTCTTCCCCAACTCAAACTTCCCATTTGATGATGGACACCCATGAAGATATTTATGGAACATTTTACTGGTATGTCATTTAGAAGAAATTATGTATTTATTTTTACTAATTTGGATTTTAAGATGATTAGAAACCATGTGAAAACCTATCTATAGGCACTATTTTGAGAATAGAAGAGTTCTATGAGGAGAGAGTTGCCAGACATTCTAGCTGCCTTCACTCACATCTGTCACTGAGGAGGTCCCTATAAAATGACCAGTGTTGTTGCTCACACTAAAGCCAGCAGAAAAGCCGACAGAGAGGGGAGCAGGGCTGGGACCTCATCCATTAGGTCTCAGAGAAATAATTCCTTGAGTTTTTGTTGAGAATGTTAGTGAAGAGAATGTTGAATGATCTGGAACAGGACTGACCACTGCAGAGGTCAATGAGGAGAGGTGAAAACCAAGGGACTTGGAAATCTGATCAGTCAGCCTAAAAGAAGTTGAGAAATGGTGACATTTTGCTTTTCACAAGAGCAAAAGCTCTTTACGCCCAAAATTGGAGATAATATTGAGTCAAAGTTTGATTACTTTGCTTGCTCCAAAGTCATCAGAGAAAAATCAATGACTATTAGGGCTGTTTTTGCCAGGTCTCTTTAGGGTGGCAGTTAGAGTAGGTGGTGCCTATTCTTGAGCTCCACAGGCTGGCCCTCAAATGAACCTGCTTGGGAAGGGGGAGTGCAGGGCGAGAAGAGGACAAGGCTTTCTAAAGCACAACTTGCCACGGTCCCAATCAGTTTTGCCTTAGGAATCACAATTTCCTCCTTTAGAAATACAAAGCCACTGAGAAGTTGTCACAGGCAGAAATGTTTTAATTCACTCAAAACCCTGTCTTCTCCACGAGGAAGACTAACTGGTCAGATTCCCAAGTCTTTTGCTTTTCACTTCTCTTCACTGAACTCTGCAATAGTCAATCCTGTTCCAGAGTATTCAACGTTCTGTTCAGTAACATTCTCAACAAAAACACAAGGAATTATTTCTCTTAGACCTACCGGTTGAGTTGCCAGACCTGCCCACCTTTCTTTCCCCCTGGAAGATTATTTTTCTTTCCCATTGGAAGATTACTTTTCAACAGGGCTGTATCTTCTTCTGATACCTAACATGTCAGGGTATATGAAATCTGGGTTTCAGAATTCTCTAACTTTAAATATTTGAAAAAATTAATGATCTTTTCACTGCAGCCATGGTTGTGGGGAGAATAACCCCCCGCAGACATACAGAGACCTGAGCATTCTCTGGACTAGCAAAGAACAACTTCTTCCACTTGGTTTTGGAAGTTTCACAGCTGGAGACCTCAGGACAGTCCAGTGTGCAAGAAGCAGCAGTGGAGGTGCCAAGTTTTGATTTGGTTTGTTTATCATGGGAAAGTAACACATTTAATTTCACCTCTTTTACATAGGTTTCAAAAATAAAGATACTCTTAGAGAACTCAGCCGGAGACATCTACTAACAAGGGGCAAGAATTGTTATTTTAGGGGAACTTGTTCCTTCAGGAACAGACATTATTCATACCACAAAAATATCAAAATGTTCAGCACATCTATGTAGTCTGATTAAACTGTTTCAGAGACACATTTCCATTTAATTTATCTGCTGCCAGGCTACTTGAGAAATTGCTGTATTTTGTGCATATTTTGGACTAACTGCTTCAAAACCTTGACAATATGTTTAGTTTGCATAAATCAGGCAAAACATATTTTGTTTTGTTCAGCATGCTCTGAACTTTCACAGTTATTTCATTATCTGTTCAGATGGTCCCTCAGCCTTGCTTCAGCTGAAAGGGAAATTGTAAATGTTGTTAAAATAAAACCTGGCTGATGCATTGGCAGCTGTGCAATTTGCAAAGGACCTGGGTTCAGGGATCTAGCTTAAATCCAAGAAGCTTATCTTCACTAACATTGCGCAGTGATGAACATTACTATTCATCACATTCTGTAGAAATCTGTTCAATCTTCCCTCTTTTAGGAAATCTATTTTCATTTTAGTATGATCCATCTTACCCCAGCTTCCCTTCTTGGTCTTGAGCATTGCTGATTTCAAGTTTTTCCCTCTTTACAAAATACAGTATTTTAAAATTGTCCCACTTACAGTGGTGTAATTTTGAGTCACTTAATTACAAAAACTTTAATCTTTCTTGTTTCCTCTCTTTTCTCATTACTGCCTTTTGCAGTTAATTCAAAATATAATAACTGTATTCAAATATTTTTCTTCTACGTTTTATGTCCCATTTCTCCATACCCTCCTTTAGTTCTTGCAAACTTTTCACATTAAGGTTTCAGTTTTTGGATTTGCTTTCAGAGTTCTACGGAATTCTTCATGCCCCCTCCCGACATTCCTCAAGGATTGATGTGGCCTTCTCATTCTCTCTTATGATGTGCAATCCTTCATGCTAAATTTTCCTTTTAGTAAAGAAATTTAGTATAATGGAGTAGATCTCGATCCTTTGCATTCTGTTTTAAAAACAAAATATGAAAGATGAGATTTGGGGATTAATCAACGAGAGGAAAAGGAAAGTGTTAACCTAGTCTCAGTCCCTATTCATTTGTTCATTCATTCATTTATTCAACAAATATTTAGTGTTAACCTAGTCTCAGTCCCTATTCATTTGTTCATTCATTCATTTATTTAACAAATATTTACTGAGTGGCTAATGTGATATGACAAACGATAGATAAAGAGTCAAAATTTCCTGCCTTTTCCGAATGCATATTCTATGAGGGGTAAAGATAAATAAACAGTTAGTTGTAACATTGATAAGGGCTACTAAAAGAGAAAGCATCTTGCCCCAACAACAAAAATAAATAAATGGGACTTGATCAAGCTAAAAAGCTTCTGCACAGCTAAAGGCACAATAAACAAAGCTAATAGACAACCTTCAGAATGAGAGAAGATATTTACATGTTATGCATCTGACAAAGGTGTAATAACCAGAATCTATAAAGAACTAAAGCAAATCACCAAGAAAATAACAAACTACCCAATTAATCACTGGGCAAAAGACATGAATAGAACCTTCTCCCAAGAAGACAGATGAATGGCCAACAAACACATGAAAAAATGCTCATCATCCCTAATCATCAGAGAATTGCTAATCAAAGCCACCTTGATATATCACCTAACCCCAGTGAGAACAGCCCACATCACAACATCCCAAAGCTGTACATGCTGGCATGGGTGCAGAGAGAAAGGAACACTTTTACACTGCTGGCAGGATATCAAACTAGTACAGCCTTTTGGGAAAGATGTATAGAGAATCCTCAAAAAGCTAAAAGTAGAACTTCCATTTTATCCTGCAATCCCATTATTAGGTATCTACTCAGAAGAAAAAATGTCATTTTATCATAAAGACATTTGCACTCAAATGTTTATCACAGCTCAATTCACAATTGCAAAAATGTGGAAACAACCAAAGCATGGATTAGTAAGTTGTGATGTATATGGAATAGTAGTCAGCCATAAACAAAGATGGAGACTTCACATCTTTTGTATTTACCTGGATGGAGTTGAAGAACATTCTCCTTAGTAAAGTATCTCTAGAATGGAAAAGCAGCACCCTATGTACTCAATACTAATTTGAAACTAGTAGATGAACAACTATAAGCCCACACGAGAGAAAATCACATTAAATTCAAGAAGGAGGAAGTGGGGAAGAAGGGGAAGGGGATCAGTAAATTCCCACCTAATGGGTACCATGTAGGAGTATATGGTGCCTCTCATGGGGGAAGAACTCAAGTGCAACTTGGACATTACCTAACAAATGCAAACAATGTAGCCTTTTATTAATCTGAAAAAAATCTATCTTTAAGAATTAATAGGAAGGTATGAAACAGACTTTTCCTATTTTTCTTTAGCACTATGTCTGAATAGAGTCTGGGCAGTTTTCACTAAAAAATTAAAATATCCATGAAATATCCATATCTCATAAAGTTCCCAGAAATCATTTTAGAACCTTCCAACTTCTCTGTCCCTGCCCCTTTCATTTCGATTTCCTTTCTTTCTTAGTATTATAGAAAAGGAGGATGTGCTCATTTTCTGCTTTAATAGGTAGGATTGACTGTCACTTTTACCTGCATAGATTTTGTTAAAGAGCTACTGAATCATGATGGAGAAGACATCCTACAATTTAAACACACATTTTGCAACTCTTTCTTCACGACTTTTAACTCATCATTTTACGAGGAATTAACCAACCTCAACAAGAGTCTCTTTGCTTTGTTTCTCTGTCCCAGTTATTGGCCTTTTGATTGACTTCTTTAATTTTTCCAATAATTACTATAGCTCAGCCCAATGATTTCTCTGTAATTCACACACTATTCTTTGGCTTATTATCTTGCATTATTTATTTGAAACATTTATTATTACACACACTTGGAGATGTCATCTGTTAGAACCATGGTGTGCAGAGTAAAATATAGAGTGAAGTTAGAATTGAAAAAAATAAAAATTAAAAGAGTGAGTCCTCTTAATGTTAGGACTTTGCTCAGTATTGAGCTAAAAAAACTGGCTTCAGTAGGTGACTTTATCCTCTGAAAAAATGAAATCTTTGGCTACTTAAGAACCTCCTATTCCTATTATTTTTAGTTTTTTAAAAAACAAATCCTTAAAACAAAATTAACTAATAGTTTTACAAAATATTGAAACTAACTTTCATTTGTGGCTTTCACAGAATAGCTAAAATGATAAAATGGGAATTAACAAGTATTAATGACAGTATAGGACAAATAGAATTCTCATATACTGCTGGAGGAAATGTAAATTAGTACAAATACTTTGGAAAACTGGTAATACCTATAAAAGCTGAACATATGCTTTTCTAGTGACCTAGCAATTCCATTCTTAGGTATATACCCCACTGGAAGGATGACAAAAAATCATGAACAAGAATGCTTGTAGCAGTACAAGATATATTCATAATAGCTCCAAACTAGAAGCTATCTAAATGTTTCTTGGTATTAGAATGGACAAATGTATTGTGGTATATCAAGCAATGTAATATTATATAGAAATAAGAATTGACTTATGGGGCAGTGCCTGAGGCTCAAAGGAGTAGGGTGCCAGCCCCATATGCCAAAGGTGCTGGTCAGTCCTGGCCAAAAACTGCAAAAAATAAATAAATAAATAAATAAATAAAAAGAATTGAATTAATATGATTAACATGACTGTATTGCACACACATAATATTAAATGAAAGAAACCTGAGACAAAATGGCATAGACCAAATCACGTCATTTACGTAAAGTTTAAAAATAGGCAGTCTAATTCATGATGATAGAGGTCAGAAAAGTATCCCTTGGGGGTGGTTGAAGGAGAGCTGATGGTTACATGAGCATGTTTAATTCATCAAGCTATCCACTTTTTATTGATATACTTTTGCATTTCTGTTAATTAATGACAGTATAGAACATTTCTTCACTAATAATTGACAAGGAGAAAGAGAAAGAAATAGATTTGAGAAGACACAAACTGATCCATTTGTTGACTGCATCGTGAGTAGACCCAGACAAATAAATGTTACAAAGTTCACCTTCAAAAGCCCTTTACTTCCCATTTGGGATCTTTGCAGTGGTCTCAGTCTTACAGACCTGGGGACCTAATGATCTTTTCTCTTTCCTTTTCTGTACCAAAATTATCTTCAGGAACAGATGTTCATAAATCATTGCTTTTATAAAGCTAAGTGGCTGCTTCATGACTCCCAGGGTCAATCTATTAAAAGATTTTAAATCTTTTCATATTTCTAATATGAAAAAAAGAAGTATTAGTAGGCTGGGCATGCTGGCTCATGCCTGTAATCCTAGCACTTTGGGAGGCCAAGGCAGGTGGATTGCTGTGAGCTCAGGAGCCGAGATCAGCCTGAGCAAGAGTGAGACCCCATCTCTAAAAAATAGCAGGGTGTTATGGTGGGTGCCTGTAGTCCCAGCTACTCGGGAGGATGAGGCAAGAGGATTGCTTGAGGCCAAGAATTTGAGGTTGCTGTGAGCTATGACACCACAGCACTCTACCAAGGGCAACAAAGTGAAACTCTGTCTCAAAAACCAGGAGTGGGTTTGGGGAACAGGGCTTCTGGAATCACTCTGCTTGGGCTTCTGCTTGTCTTCCTCATGAGAAATGCCAATAGTAGCTGAATATAGTTCACTGTTTTCCTTATGAAACCGTTCCTTTTGTTTTTTTTCCCCCTGAGCAGAGTTAGTTACCTGAGCCAGAGTTGAGCAGTGTCATCACAGCTCACTGCAACCTCAAACTCCTGGGCTTAAGTGATTCTCCTGCCTCTGCCTCCTGAGTAGCTGGGACTATTGGTGTGTGCCACCATGCCTGGCTAATTTTTTCTATATGTACTAGACATGGGGTCTTTTTCTTGCTCAGGCTGGTCTTGAACTCCTGAATTCAAGTGATCCTCCCACCTCAACATCCCAGAATGTGAGGATGATAGGTGTGAGGCACTGTGCCAGGCCTATGAAACCATTCTTCATATTCTCTTAGCATTTCCTTCGTACCTTTACTGTAGAAACCTTAGCCCCTTTCTGGACTATGTCATTGACATGTTGTCCGTGAGCTCCTTGAAGGCAGGGCCAGCCCCCATCATCTCTGTGTCTCCAGTGACCTAGCACAGTGTTCCACCCAGGGTAGGCACTCAGTCAAGCCTTCTGGGAATTTTACCCTCTCGTTAAAGAGCATCGAGTTTCTACACAATTGATTCCTCTCCAAGACACAGAATTAAATCTTCCAAATTCCTTACGATGTCTGCACAACATTAGCACTAAAATCTGAAAATCACTGTACAAGAAAGAAAATGACAGCCCAATAGGACTTAAACTTATTGATATAAAAATCCTACATAACATAGTAGCAACCAGAATCTAGTAACACATTAACATAACTACACTTCATGACTTAGTAGAGATTATCCCAGAAATGCAAGAATGGATTTGTATTAGGTTACATATTCATATAATTTATATATTTATATGTATTTACATATTCATATAATTTATTATGCTTATAGACTTAGAAAAAACACATGATCATCTCTCCACAGGCCCAGAGAAAGCAACTACTGCCAATGAAAAAACACCATTTAAAGTAAGAATTGATAGATACTTTCTTAAAATAATAAATCTATCTCTATGTATCATATCTTTATCTACCCATGCACCTATCATCTGTGTCAACCAAACACTGGCATCAAAACTACTGGGAAAATGAAAATAACTCCTGATGATGTTATAGCTGAGACAAGGACACTCATTGTTACCACTACTATTTAACAAAATTATACGAGAAAAAGAAATAAAAAGAAGTATAAAAATTGGAAATAAGGAAGTAAATCTCTTATTATTCTATGATAACAGATCTTGCTTGGAAAATTCAAGAGAATCAGCAGCAAATGTATAAAAATGAAATTAGAGAACAGTAAGAAACAGTTAATAGAAATCAGTAGCCTTTGTATATAGATACAAGTTACAAGGTATAATGGAAGAAAACACTCTTTTTAGGGTGATATCCCCAAAGATAGAATATCAAGAAATGCGGAAATGGCAACTTGAAGTCACTTCTGAAGAACGCAAAGTTAGACTTAAACAAAGGAAAAGGCATTTCATACTTTTAGATCAAAATATGTAGCAACAGAAAGCTGTTAATTCTCCCTTGGAGAGTTTATGAAGTTAAACATAATCCTAATTAAAATATCAGTAAGTTTTTAAGAAACTAAACTGGATGATTGTGAAGTTCATATGAAAAAACAAATGAGCAAGAATAGCCAGGAAAATTCTGAGAAAGAAGGATGTTAAAAAATACCATAAGGCCTTAAAAATGAAATCAATGGGGATAAGCACGTGAGCAGAAGACTCACAGAAGACTTAAAAAAACACCTCGTCACTTATATGTCTTTATATAAATATATGACGAGTGTGGCATGTTTGGGCAGGGGGTTAGCCATCTGGATAAAAAGACTTGAATCTACTTTTTATCCGAGGATAAATTCCAAATGGGCAAAAGATTTACATGTTTTCTTTTAAATGAAACCATAGACGTTTTAGAAGAAAAGGACAAGATACCTTTATAACCTCAGAATGGGGAAAACCATTTTAGATTCTGACTCAATATCAAGAAATTCGGAAAAAAAGAGAAAAGGAAATATCTTCCCTACATGGCATGGTGTGAGTTGCTCCAAATAGGTGCAATGCATTCTGTTAAGTAAGATATCAGGTAAAAAAAGAAATAGTTGCTAAGGAAGGACAATAGATGACATAATGATAGTTGGACTGGTCTCTTTTCATGAGATGATGACACTCAACGTTACTCTTTGCTTTTGTGTTTGAGCTTGATAACTGTGACAGTTGTACAACAAATTGGGCCTCAATTTACATGATCATAACTGACATAGCTCATCACCTACCATTTTCACTAATTCTGTCATATTTTAGATAAGGATGTCCACCCCGACACATGTGGACTTTAGCTTAGGATGTTAAGGGGGCAACCCGTGCTTTTCTCCTTTCAAATACCAAAATTGCTTGATGTCAGCACCACAATTATTATGGAAATTCTTCCAACTGTTGGAGGATGGATCTCCTTTCAAAACCTGGGAATAAAGGACGTAAGTCTGTCCTTCTCAAACAGCACTACTATACCATTAATTCATAGTTGGTGTTCTCAAGGATATCCAGCTGTGTCACCTTAAGGACACTGGAGGACCAAGATAAGACTTGCCCATACCTGATTGAAAATATTTCCTTATCTAAATAAGTGAAGGAATCTGTTTATCCATCAAAGGGGAGTTGCCAGTAATGGACGTTTGACAAAGGACAGGAACAGAGTCTCTACCACAATGGAATTTTCAGGATTTACTTTGGATTCTTTCCTAACTCTATGACAGTGATCATGAGTCTTAGTTTGTTCTGGACAGTCCAGGTATGTCTTTTGTTATGAATAGTGCCTTTCATTCTCAAAGTAAAATAGATGGTAAATTATATGGGCATCCTGGCCCTAACCTTTCAGCCTTCTTTGTCTTATTTTCTTGCCTCCATCCCATTGGCACTAAACTCTCTGTGCTAAGTTCCATTAGACTGAGTGGATGGTCAGCTCTGGTTTTTGACTGGCACCTTCCTAAGAAATTCCTCCTTCATGGCATCTGAAGTACAAATGAGGCATTCACCATACCTATCGGGACCCTAGACCAGCTTGACAACACAGGCAAAAATCATCAATGTAAGCATCAAGATGAGAGAGAAATTACACCAATGGATTAGTGTTCCAGATCCACTGGCAGTCCATAAAAGAGTGAGGTAATTATAGAGTGATGACTACTAAGAGAATACTTAAAACTAAAAGATACAAACAAAAATAATAAGAAACAAACAAAGGCTAATACCCTTACAAAAGTGTTAAGCAACTGTTTCTTTAAAAGGGCATGGGTTAAGGTTTATTTTTTTTTCTATTTATTTATTTTTTTATTGAGTCATAGCTGTGTACAATAATTCAGTCAAGGAGTACAGTGTGTGGGCTTCACATACAATTGGAGATATTTTCATCAACCTGATTAATATAACATTCATGATATTTTCTCATTTACTATGT